>JARFIW010000265.1:175000-196905 GCA_036346225.1 Platerodrilus igneus | reverse complement strand
CGTGATATATATCAAGTAGCCGCTAGCTCTACTTTAATTTTTTCTTGCTTTCTATTAAAGCAACGACTTTGTAAAAAATCTCCACTTGGGCACACCAGCGGCCAATACGTGTGCGACAGGGTTTTAGATTTCAAGCCCAAATAAAAAGTTATTATCGTTTACGTGATATTATCAAGTGGCCGCTAGCTCTACTTTAATTTTTTCTTGCTTTCTATTAAAGCAACGACTTTGTAAAAATCTCCACTTGGGCACACCAGCGGCCAATACGTGTGCGACAGGGTTTTAGATTTCAAGCCCAAATAAAAAGTTATTATCGTTTACGTGATATATATCAAGTAGCCGCTAGCTCTACTTTAATTTTTCTTGCTTTCTATTAAAGCAACGACTTTGTAAAAATCTCCACTTGGGCACACCAGCGGCCAATACGTGTGCGGACAGGGTTTTAGATTTCAAGCCCAAATAAAAAGTTATTATCGTTTACGTGATATATATCAAGTAGCCGCTAGCTCTACTTTAATTTTTTCTTGCTTTCTATTAAAGCAACGACTTTGTAAAAATTCCACTTGGGCACACCAGCGGCCAATACGTGTGCGACAGGGTTTTAGATTTCAAGCCCAAATAAAAAGTTATTATCGTTTACGTGATATATATCAAGTAGCCGCTAGCTCTACTTTAATTTTTTCTTGCTTTCTATTAAAGCAACGACTTTGTAAAAATCTCCACTTGGGCACACCAGCGCCAATACGTGTGCGACAGGGTTTTAGATTTCAAGCCCAAATAAAAAGTTATTATCGTTTACGTGATATATATCAAGTAGCCGCTAGCTCTACTTTAATTTTTTCTTGCTTTCTATTAAAGCAACGACTTTGTAAAAATCTCCACTTGGGCACACCAGCGGCCAATACGTGTGCGACAGGGTTTTAGATTTCAAGCCCAAATAAAAAGTTATTATCGTTTACGTGATATATATCAAGTAGCCGCTAGCTCTACTTTAATTTTTTCTTGCTTTCTATTAAAGCAACGACTTTGTAAAAATCTCCACTTGGGCACACCAGCGGCCAATACGTGTGCGACAGGGTTTTAGATTTCAAGCCCAAATAAAAAGTTATTATCGTTTACGTGATATATATCAAGTAGCCGCTAGCTCTACTTTAATTTTTTCTTGCTTTCTATTAAAGCAACGACTTTGTAAAAATCTCCACTTGGGCACACCAGCGGCCAATACGTGTGCGACAGGGTTTTAGATTTCAAGCCCAAATAAAAAGTTATTATCGTTTACGTGATATATATCAAGTAGCCGCTAGCTCTACTTTAATTTTTTCTTGCTTTCTATTAAAGCAACGACTTTGTAAAAATCTCCACTTGGCCGCAGGTTTTTACCAAAAAATTTTACTTATTTTTTTTAAATTAAAACTGGCGCAGGTTTTTACCAAAAATTTTTACTTATTTTTTTTAAATTAAAACTGGCGCAGGTTTTTACCAAAAAATTTTACTTATTTTTTTTAAATTAAAACACTGGGCACACCAGCGCCAATACGTGTGCGACAGGGTTTTAGATTTCAAGCCCAAATAAAAAGTTATTATCGTTTACGTGATATATATCAAGTAGCCGCTAGCTCTACTTTAATTTTTCTTGCTTTCTATTAAAGCAACGACTTTGTAAAAATCTCCACTTGGGCACACCAGCGGCCAATACGTGTGCGACAGGGTTTTAGATTTCAAGCCCAAATAAAAAGTTATTATCGTTTACGTGATTATATCAAGTAGCCGCTAGCTCTACTTTAATTTTTTCTTGCTTTCTATTAAAGCAACGACTTTGTAAAAATCTCCACTTGGCACACCAGCGCATAGTGCGCAGGGTTTTAGATTTCAAGCCCAAATAAAAAGTTATTATCGTTTACGTGATATATCAAGTAGCTAGCTCTACTTTAATTTTTCTTGCTTTCTATTAAAGCAACGACTTTGTAAAAATCTCCACTTGGGCACACCAGCGCCAATACGTGTGCGACAGGGTTTTAGATTTCAAGCCCAAATAAAAAGTTATTATCGTTTACGTGATATATTCAAGTAGCCGCTAGCTCACTTTAATTTTTTCTTGCTTTCTATTAAGCAACACTTTGTAAAAAATCTCCACTTGGACCGGGCCAATACGTGTGCGACAGGGTTTTAGATTTAAGCCCAAATAAAAAGTTATTATGTTTACGTGATTTATCAAGTAGCCGCTAGCCTACTTTAATTTTTTCTTCTTTCTATTAAAGCAACGACTTTGTAAAAAATCTCCACTTGGGACACCAGCGGCCAATACGTGTGCGACAGGGTTTTAGATTTCAAGCCCAAATAAAAAGTTATTATCGTTTACGTGATATATTCAAGTAGCCGCTAGCTCTACTTTAATTTTTTCTTGCTTTCTATTAAAGCAACGACTTTGTAAAAAATCTCCACTTGGGCACACCAGCGGCCAATACGTGTGCGACAGGGTTTTAGATTTCAAGCCCAAATAAAAAGTTATTATCGTTTACGTGATATTTTCAAGTACCGCTAGCTCTACTTTAATTTTTTCTTGCTTTCTATTAAAGCAACGACTTTGTAAAAATCTCCACTTGGGCACACCAGCGGCCAATACGTGTGCGACAGGGTTTTAATTTCAAGCCCAAATAAAAAGTTATTATCGTTTACGTGATATATATCAAGTAGCCGCTAGCTCTACTTTAATTTTTCTTGCTTTCTATTAAAGCAACGACTTTGTAAAAAATCTCCACTTGGGCACACCAGCGGCCAATACGTGTGCGACAGGGTTTTAGATTTCAAGCCCAAATAAAAAAGTTATTATCGTTTACGTGATATATATCAAGTAGCCGCTAACTCTACTTTAATTTTTTCCTGCTTTCTATTAAAGCAACGACTTTGTAAAAAAATCTCCACTTAGGCACACCAGCGGCCAATACGTGTGCGACAGGGTTTTATATTTCAAGCCCAAATAAAAAGTTATTATCGTTTACGTGATTTATATCAAGTAGCCTAGCTCTACTTTAATTTTTTTCTTGCTTTCTATTAAAGCAACGACTTTGTAAAAAAAATCTCCACTTGGGCACACCAGCGGCCAATACGTGTGCGACAGGGTTTTATATTTCAAGCCCAAATAAAAAAGTTATTATCGTTTACGTGATATATATCAAGTAGCCGCTAGCTCTACTTTAATTTTTTTCTTGCTTTCTATTAAAGCAACAACTTTGTAAAAATCTCCACTTGGGCACACCAGCGCCAATACGCGTGCGACAGGGTTTTAGATTTCAAGCCCAATAAAAATGTTATTATCGTTTACGTGATTATATCAAGTAGCCGCTATCTACTTTAATTTTTTCTTGCTTTCTATTAAAGCAACGACTTTGTAAAAATTCTCCATTTAGGCACACCAGCGGCCATTACGTGTGCGACAGGGTTTTAGATTTCAAGCCCAAATAAAAAAGTTATTATCGTTTACGTGATATATATCAAGTAGCCGCTAGCTCTACTTTAATTTTTCTTGCTTTCTATTAAAGCAACGACTTTGTAAAAATCTCCACTTGGTTTTACACCAGCCAATACGTGTGCGACAGGGTTTTAGATTTCAAGCCCAAATAAAAAAGTTATTATCGTTTACGTGATATATATCAAGTAGCCGCTAGCTCTACTTTAATTTTTTCTTGCTTTCTATTAAAGCAACGACTTTGTAAAAAAATCTCCACTTGGGCACACCAGCGGCCAATACGTGTGCGACAGGGTTTTAGATTTCAAGCCCAAATTAAAAAGTTATTATCGTTCACGTGATATATATCAAGTAGCCGCTAGCTCTACTTTAATTTTTTTCTTGCTTTCTATTAAAGCAACGACTTTGTAAAAAAATCTCCACTTAGGCACACCAGCGGCCAATACGTGTGCGACAGGGTTTTATATTTCAAGCCCAAATAAAAAGTTATTATCGTTTACGTGGAATATATCTCGTATCCCCTAGCTCTACTTTAATTTTTTTCTTGCTTTCTATTAAAGCAACGACTTTGTAAAAAAAAATCTCCACTTGGGCACACCAGCGGCCAATACGTGTGCGACAGTGTTTTAGATTTCAAGCCCAAATAAAAAAGTTATTATCGTTTACGTGATATATATCAAGTAGCCGCTAGCTCTACTTTAATTTTTTTCTTGCTTTCTATTAAAGCAACGACTTTGTAAAAAAATCTCCACTTGGGCACACCAGCGGCCAATACGCGTGCGACAGGGTTTTAGATTTCAAGCCCAAATAAAAAAGTTATTGTTTACGTGATCTATATCAAGTAGCCGCTAAATCTACTTTAATTTTTTTCCTGCTTTCTATTTAAGCAACGACTTTGTAAAAAAATCTCCATTTGGGCACACCAGCGGCCAATACGTGTGCGACAGGGTTTTAGATTTCAAGCCCAAATAAAAAAGTTATTATCGTTTATGTGATATATATCAAGTAGCCGCTAGCTCTACTTTAATTTTTTTCTTGCTTTCTATTAAAGCAACGACTTTGTAAAAAAATCTCCACTTGGGCACACTAGCGGCTAATACGGGTGCGACAGGGTTTTAGATTTCAAGCCCAAATAAAAAAATTATCGTTTACGTGATATATATCAAGTAGCCACTAGCTCTACTTTAATTTTTTTCTTGCTTTCTATTAAAGCAACGACTTTGTAAAAAAGTCTCCACTTGGGCACACCAGCGGCCAATACGTGTGCGACAGGGTTTTAGATTTCAAGCCCAAATGAAAAAGTTATTATCGTTTACGTGATATGTATCAAGTAGCCGCTAGCTCTACTTTAATTTTTTTCTTGCTTTTTATTCAAGCAACGACTTTGTAAAAAAATCTCTACTTGGGCACACCAGCGGCTAATACGTGTGCGACAGGGTTTTAGATTTCAAGCCCAAATAAAAAAGTTATTATCGTTTACGTGATATATATCAAGTAGCCGCTAGCTCTACTTTAATTTTTTTCTTGCTTTCTATTAAAGCAACGACTTTGTAAAAAATCTCCACTTGGGCACACTAGCGGCTAATACGGGTGCTACAGGGTTTTAGATTTCAAGCCCAAATAAAAAAATTATCGTTTACGTGATATATATCAAGTAGCCACTAGCTCTACTTTAATTTTTTTCTTGCTTTCTATTAAAGCAACGACTTTGTAAAAAAATCTCCACTTGGGCACACCAACGGCCAATACGTGTGCGACAGGGTTTTAGATTTCAAGCCCAAATAAAAAAGTTATTATCGTTTACGTGATATATATCAAGTAGCCGCTAGCTCTACTTTAATTTTTTCTTGCTTTCTATTAAAGCAACGACTTTGTAAAAAAATCTCCACTTGGGCACACCAGCGGCCAATACGCGTGCGACAGGGTTTTAGATTTCAAGCCCAAATAAAAAGTTATTATCGTTTACGTGATATATATATCAAGTAGCCGCTAAATCTACTTTAATTTTTTTCTTGCTTTCTATTTAAGCAACGACTTTGTAAAAAAATCTCCACTTGGGCACACCAGCGGCCAATACGTGTGCGACAGGGTTTTAGATTTCAAGCCCAAATAAAAAAGTTATTATCGTTTACGTGATATATATCAAGTAGCCGCTAGCTCTACTTTAATTTTTTTCTTGCTTTCTATTAAAGCAACGACATTGTAAAAAAATATCTATTTAAGCACGCCAGCGGCCAATACGTTTGCGACAGGGTTTTAGATTTCAAGCCCATATAAAAAAGTTATTATCGTTTACGTGATATATATCAAGTAGCCGCTAGCTCTACTTTAATTTTTTTCTTGCTTTCTATTAAAGCAACGACTTTGCAAAAAAATCTCCATTTAGGCGCAACAGCGGCCCATACGTATGCGGCAGGGTTTTAGATTTCAAGCCCAAATAAAAAAGTTATTATCGTTTACTTGATATATATGTAAGGGAAGTCACGGTCGCAACTTTGTTAGTACTTAAATTTTATAAGTGGTGTCGTCCTTATTGTTGCCTTAATAATCAAACAATTTTATAACATTATTTTGATTAATCCTGTATAAAGCTTTATTTCCTTCGTTCATCTACTAGCTCGATTTGAAGTGATCATTTGGGTTTGCATAAAAGTCTAAGTTATTATTTCATTTTATTCACTGTAATACGATGGTATTTATCAACTTACCTTGTGTAAAAAACTACCAAAATTATTTATATATTAATACTTGGCTAATTGCCGTAATTTTGAGCGTTATATGTATATATATATATATATATATATATATATATATATATATATATAGATTGCCGTGGACTCGTGGATTAAGGTTTTTAAACTTCGTCAGTGTTATCAAATGATTGTAGAAAAAATGCACAACTTTTTAAAAAAAATTGCTTACCCTTCGATTTCCGTTTCAAAAATCTTCAGCAGCTTCCCTGGTTAGCTCAACTGTGCCTCTTCTTGGATACCTAAATATACACCCGCTATTTACAGACAAATTAGTCACATGTATCATTTACAGTGTGATCCACTAATTACAAACTCAAAAGAGATATGTTTTAAAGTCCTTGATTTTCTAATTATGTTCAAGCAAATTCAGTAAAATATGAGTAGATGGATCCCACATATTGCCCTACATTGACTGTACACTGGAGTATGGTGAGCTTATAATAACCCAGTTTATTCAGTATATGCCTTTTACCTTGCATAAATAAATACAAAATTGATAGACCCGTTTACCCTTTACAATCCAATTTATTATCAGAATAAAATTCTGTAAATTTTAAATACACCTTTTTTCAATATTTAACCCAATAAATGGTTCAGTACATGTATCTTTTCCAATTAGTTTATATAACCATAAATAAATTCCAAAATTCACTGACACATCACTAAAATTTTACAAATGTTTATCAGACAACAGAAATTTCAAATAAATTACCTGGAGAATGCTTCAGGTTTCCATTTCTTCGACGACGATCACTAGAACACCTTGGCTTCGTGACCATGCGCTGTGACACTCAGCGGATTCACAGACGATAACCCCAATTGCGAGCCAAGCGCCTCATTTCAAAGTACCATTCCATAACAGCATACAATTCTGGTTGTTTGTGATGCTTACCCCACGTATAGTAGTAGCCAGACCTCTATTAATTTAATATACACTACACGTATTTCGCGTTAATAAATAGAAGGTCACTACTAATAATTTACACATGCGACCACTATATTTACTGTATCATTAACATATCTAATACTCACATAACAAAAACTCTACTATAATGTTGGTCTATCGTAGTATAGAAGCGACGAGAAGACAAAGAGCCTTAATAATTTCCATTCAGTATTTATATTGTTTCAAAATACTACCCCCGGACACACTTCACGTGAAAAGCTTATTTTCAAATTTAAATTCTACAAATTTTGATACCACCGTCTTGAAAATTCCTGAAATTTATTCAGTCTCCGTGCTTACTTCGTTTGTAAACAAAATTCTATTCTCTTGAAAAACATTATTATGTATCCTTCGACATTGGATGTAAATTCAACATTAAGAAAAAATTTTAAGAGATTTGAGTAGCTAGCTGAGAAACAAACAATCTTAATTGATATCTTATACACCATTTTTATATTAAAAATACGGCTAAGAATTGGTATTGACAAAACTAAAACAGAGGTAACTCCATGCGGGGGTTGCCGATTTAAATTTTTACAGATTTGAGTGACTGTGAAAAAATTTTAGCAGTCTGATAGGCTATACTACTGGGAAATGTACATAAGGTAGGTAGAAAATCCAATTAAGGTAAATGTAGGATTAACGAACAAGGTGTTTAGAAATTAAAATCATAAGATTGCTACAAAATGTGGCGTTTTGGTAAAGGAATTATTACACTTAAAATATGCGGTACACCATGACGAAGTTCTAAGATACTAGAACGGGTAGAATGGCTTGCTTGGTTCAATGAGCTAAAGAGCCGAACTATAAGTTTAACCAAATTAGTGGGGTTTTTAATGAGGAACAACACTAAGCAGGTCCCCAAAATAGAGGAGCAGCTTTTTTGGTACTTAGAGTAGCAGACACCATTGGGGTCGGTATGACATTCTAAGACACACTACTGCAATGTGGAAGGCAACAGGAAACCACCACAATACCTCCCAAGTACACTGCGTACAGACATTGTTACTAAAGATGATCACATCCTCTGGTGTAAAAAATTCCGGAGGTAAAATAGTCCCTATATGTGATTTTCCAGTACTCCACCGAAGGTACTACATTGGCCAGGAAGCGAATTTTTTTTACCTGAAAAATTTTGAATTTTGCCGAACCCTTGTTGTTCCAAGCAAGGTAGAGATTATTAACGTGCTTTACAACACTCACACACGGGACCTCCATTTTACTTCTCATCCGAACGAAGGTGTATTTTTGTGAAAAATGCTCGCTTAACATTTTTTAAGTGGACCGTGTCGGGATTCGAACTAGGGACCTTGGGCGAAGTAGTTACACGCATACCAACTACGCCACGAAGCCGCCCGGTAAAATAGTCCCACATTTGGATCCCCGGGAGGGGTTTACTTCGGGGATGTGATCCGAAAGTATAAAAAAAATCTGTGAACATTCTGCGAGTCGGAGCGTGGAATGTCAGAAGCAAGAAGCAAGTAGGTAAGCTAGAGAACTAAAAATCGAAATGGATAGGTTAGCACTTCACATAGTAGGGATCAGCGAACTCCGGTTGCCAGAGGCGGGAGATTTTTAGAGTGAGGACCTCAGGGTAATTCATACAGGATCAGAAGAAGGAAATTTGGGTGTGGGTATAGTTATGCGAAAAAGGATAGAACGACGTGTAGAAAACTACTTACCAAAGAACGAAAGAGTACTCATGGTTAGATTAGAATCTAGAGCGGTAAATACAGTAATAATACAAATATACATGCCCACCTCTGGTTACAGTGAGGAAGATGTAGAGGCGATCTACGAAGATATCGAAGACATACAAAGATACCTAAAAGGACATGAAAATTTAATAATTGGGGGATTTTAATGCAGTTATAGATGAGGGTAGGGAAGGAGCGGTAGTAGGTTTATGTGGTTTAGGCACGAAAAATGACAGCGGAAATAGGCTGGTAGAATTTTGCAATAAGAACAATTTAACCATCACAAATACATTATGCCGACATCATACTAGAAGACGATACACGTAGAAGATGCAAGGGGATATAGGACGATATCAAATACATTATATTATTGTCAGACAACGGTTTAGGAATCAAGTAAAAGACTGTAGAAGCTACCCATAAATAGATATAGACACTGCCCACAACATTGTAATGATGAAGTCCGCTATTAAATTTAAAAATTAGAAAAAGAGACGGAAAAAGGCACTTTGACTTTGAGAAGCTGAAAGATTTAGATATCCACGAAAGATTTGAAAAAAGGCAAATGAATGGCTGAAAGATATCGGAAAAATTGCTGATACTAAGGAAATTGAAATAGAATGGAATAACATTAAATCTAGCTTAGACATGGCGGCCAGAGATATTTTGGGGTATACACAAAAAGAAAATAAGATACCACAAATAACAAAGGATATCCTGAATTTAATAGAAAAAAGACGAAAATACAAAAATGGATGAGATGAAACAGAAAAACAGAGACACAAAGCCATAAAATGGGAAATTATTCGCAAATGCAGGAAAGCTAAAGAACAATGGATTGATGGAAAGTGTAAAGAGGTACAAACTAAGATGGTAATAGGAAAGACAGATGAAGCATACAAATTAATTAGAATGAATTTTAGGGATATAAAACCATATCACAAAAATATAAGGGACGCGGGAGAAAACGTCATCATAGAAAATGTAGAAAAAGTGATTAGATGGCGAGAATATATAAGTAATTTATATGCAGGAGAGGAACTAACAGCATTAGAACAGGAATGAGACATAGACTTGGAATATCGTATACTTAGAGATGAGTTTGAATTAGCATTAAAGGGTCTGAGAAATGGAAGGGCACCGAGTACAGAGAAGGTTTCAGGCAGAAACTCCAAAAACCTCTGGACAAGCAGTAACAGAACGTCTATTCCAACCTGTAAGCTATATGTATGAGACAGCCGAGATACCCACAGATTTCAAACGTAACATCATAGTAACTATACCAAAAAGAAAGGGGCGCGGATAGATGTGAAAGTTTTCGAACAATAAGTTTGACATCACACGTTTCAAAAATATTAACTAGAATTGTACAAAGACGAATGGAAAAACGAGCTGAAGAAATACTAGGCGAAGATCAATTTGGATATAGACGAAACAGGGGAACATGGGAGGCTATTTTAGCTCTGAGGGTGATAATGAAGAAAACAATAGAAAAGGGAGAAAGCGTGTATATAGGGTTTGTAGATCTGGAAATAGCATTCGACAATGTAAAATGCAAAAAAATGTTCAAAAAATTGGACGAGTTTTAGCGATAGACGGATAGTACATTGCTTATACAATTAGGTAATGAGAACTTACAAGCGGTTAAGGATATCTGCTACCTAGGAAGCCAAATAACGCAAGATGGAAAAAGCACAAAAGATATAAAACAAAGATTAGCACAAGGTCATGCCACATTTAAAAAGAAAAAGCAGCTACTGTGTTCAAAAACAACAAACAAAGAAACAAGGAAAAGATTGGTTAAAACTTATGCCTGGAGCACAGCACTGTATGGCTGTGAAGTCTGGACAGTAGGAGAAGCGGACAAGAAAAAGGTAGAAGCCTTTGAACTGTGATGTTACAGACGTATGATGAAGATAAAAGAGGTAGTAGAAATGGCAGAGGAAGAAGGAAATATGTGGAAAACAGTAAAAAATAGGAGAGATAGGATGATAGGCCACATACTAGGACATGAGGTAATAGTGCTGAATATATTAGGAGCAGAGATAGGAAAAAAGAGAAGTTGAGGTAGCCCTAGGTTGGACTATTGCACACAGATAGTGAAAGATGTAGGTTGTGGGAATTTCAGGGTAATGTGTAGGCTATCTCAGAAGAGAAATCAATAGAGGTACGCTTCCAACCAGTCGCAAGATGGAAAAACTAATGACAAAAAAAATAACTATATTTAGATAATGATGATTATTATAAACAACTACAGGTATTCGTCTTGCAATATTCTCAAATAATATTAATTGCACGAAAGGATTTACTGAAAACTATTAATATGGCAAATGTCTAAGTGTTGGTGGATCCTTATCAGCGACAGATAGCTTAATCCCCTTCACACACCACTGAATCTCGGTGACATGGGCATATAATTAGAAAACAATTGAAGGGAAATCGAGCTGTATATAGACTGTTGTGAGAGTTTTAGGGAACTGTGTAGGATAGCTCAGAACATAAATAGGTTGAGGTACACGCCCAAACAGTTTAAAGACGTAAAACTTAATGGCGAAAAAATAAGTGCACTTAAATCTGATGATTATTATAAGCAACTACAGGTGTTGGTTGTGAAATATTTTCAACTAATGTTGATTCTGCGTAAGGATAAATTGGAAAAACTATTAATTCGACAAAGGTTCAAGTGCTGGGGGAACTTTGCAGCCAAAGACTACTCCCTCCCCCCTTCACATACAACTGAATATCGGGGAAGTAGGGTATATAACTGTAAAACAATAGAAGATGACCGAACTGCATCAACCAAGAAAGAACAGCAGCTATGTTCAGAGACAACGAACATAGATACAAGAAGAAAACTGTTCAAAGCATAGTAGAGAGCACAGCACAGTACATCTATGAAATAGGAGCTGTAGGAAAAGCATACAGAAAGAGATAGAAGTCTTATGGAATGTTGTGCTTTAGATGAACGAGGATGGTAGCATGGACAGACAAAGCTAATAACAAATAGTTTATACAAATAGTAGAGGAATAAAGATATCTGTGGAAAAACAAAAAAAAATAGGAGAAATAGAAGGAAAGGATACGTTCTAAGGCATTTCTGGGGAATAGTACGCTATACATTACCAGCAGAGATAGGAAAAAGGAGGTAGAGGTAGACCGAGATCAGACTTTCGCATGCAAATAGTGATAGATGCAGACTGTGCAAATTTTAGAAAAATGTGAAGTATAGTTAAGAATAGGAAACAATGAGAGTACGTGTCCAACCAGTTCCAGGACCGAAGACCTAATGATAATGATGAATTATTTTTATTTGCAGATTCGGACCAATCATATTTTGTGTTTTACACCAAGTTTATGATAGAAAAAATATATATTTTGAAATACATGTTCAAAATAATTTGTAAAAATTTCGAATTAACTGATGTTATTAAGAAAGGTATTAAAGTTCATGTGCTTAATTGATTCCTTTGTCAATTTAATTGAGTAGGTCTTGGTTGTCTGCTCTCAAGTTTAAGCTACCTACATTATTCAAGATGAGATTTTTGAAAAGTTTTTTAATCATTCGGAATCTAATCCTAAGGTTTTATTTACAAGTAAGCCTCTTAGATTAACTTATAAGATAAATTAACAATCAGTTCTATATTATTACTGCAATATTAAAAGATGTGGAGATATTCATTTCAACTGAATCGATGGTCGAGTAGTTAGAAGCTCGACTCTCACCCAGGTAGGTCGGGTTCAATTCTAATGTAAGGACAATTTTTTTCTCACCAATATAAGCACAAATGGCTGTGGTGAAGTGACGTATTCAAAATTGGTTACTCGAAGAAAACCATAGGACAGACTTATCTCAAGATTCATCACAAAAGATGCGGGAGGAAATGAGGATGCTAGAGTAAATGAGGTCCCAATAATCTGTAAGATAAGAAGAAAACTATAGGACAGATTTGTCTCAAGGTTTATATCAAAACATTCTTGTCCAGCGTGAGGAAATGAGAGAAGCTGCAGAAAAAGAGTATCATAGAAGTCCAGATAATACCATAATATCAGTCATCCACAAAAATCAAATATGGATGCGTAGAAGCAGTAGAGCTAGCGGCTACTTGATATATATCACGTAAACGTTAATAACTTTTTTATTTGGGCTTGAAATCTAAAACCCTGTTGCATACGTATGGGCCGCTGGTGTGCCTAAGTGGAGATTTTTTTACAAAGCCGTTGCTTTAATAGAAAGCAAGAAAAAAATTAAAGTAGAGCTAGCGGCTACTTGATATATATCACGTAAACGATAATAACTTTTTTATTTGGGCTTGAAATCTAAAACCCTGCCGCACACGTATTGGCCGCTGGTGTGCCCAAGTGGAGATTTTTTTACAAAGTCGTTGCTTTAATAGAAAGCAAGAGAAAAAATTAAAGTAGAGCTAGCGGCTACTTGATATATATCACGTAAACGATAATAACTTTTTTATTTGGGCTTGAAATCTAAAACCCTGCCGCATACGTATTGGCCGCTGGTGTGCTCAAGTGGAGATTTTTTTACAAAGTCGTTGCTTTAATAGAAAGCAAAAAAAAATTAAAGTAGAGCTAGCGGCTACTTGATATATATCACGTAAACGATAATAACTTTTTTATTTGGGCTTGAAATCTAAAACCCTGTCGCACACGTATTGGCCGCTGGTGTGCCCAAGTGGAAATTTTTTTACAAAGTCGTTGCTTTAATAGAAAGCAAGAAAAAAATTAAAGTAGAGCTAGCGGCTACTTGATATATATCACGTAAACGATAATAACTTTTTTATTTGGGCTTGAAATGTAAAACCCTGTCGCACACGTATTAGCCGCTGGTGTGTCCAAGTGGAGATTTTTTTACAAAGTCGTTGCTTGAATAGAAAGCAAGAAAAAAATTAAAGTAGAGCTAGCGGCTACTTGAAACATATCACGTAAACGATAATAACTTTTTATTTGGGCTTGAAATCTAAAACCCTGTCGCACACGTATTGGCCGCTGGTGTGCCCAAGTGGAGATTTTTTTACAAAGTCGTTGCTTTAATAGAAAGCAAGAAAAAAATTAAAGTAGAGCTAGCGGCTACTTGCTATATATCACGTAAACGATAATAACTTTTTTATTTGGGTTTGAAATCTAAAACCCTGTCGCACATGTATTGGCCGCTGGTGTGCCCAAGTGGAGATTTTTTACAAAGTCGTTGCTTTAATAGAAAGCAAGAAAAATTTAAAATAGAGCTAGCGGCTACTTGATATATATCACGTAAACGATAATAACTTTTTTATTTGGGCTTGAAATCTAAAACCCTGTCGCACACGTATTGGCCGTTGGTGTGCCCAAGTGGAGATTTTTTTACAAAGTCGTTGCTTTAATAGAAAGCAAGAAAAAAATTAAAGTAGAGCTAGCGGCTACTTGATATATATCACGTAAACGATAATAACTTTTTTATTTGGGCTTGAAATCTAAAACCCTGTCGCACACGTATTGGCCGCTGGTGTGCCCAAGTGGAGATTTTTACAAAGTCGTTGCTTTAATAGAAAGCAAGAAAAAAATTAAAGTAGAGCTAGCGGCTTGATATATATCACGTAAACGATAATAACTTTTTTATTTGGGCTTGATATATAAAACCCTGTCGCACACGTATTGGCCGCTGGTGTGCCCAAGTGGAGATTTTTTTACAAAGTCGTTGCTTTAATAGAAAGCAAGAAAAAAATTAAAGTAGAGCTAGCGGCTACTTGATACATATCATGTAAACGATAATAACTTTTTTATTTGGGCTTGAAATCTAAAACCCTGTCGCACACGTATTGGCCGCTGGTGTGCCCAAGTGGAGATTTTTTTACAAAGTCGTTGCTTTAATAGAAAGCAAGAAAAAAATTAAAGTAGAGCTAGCGGCTACTTGATACATATCACGTAAACGATAATAACTTTTTTATTTGGGCTTGAAATCTAAAACCCTGTCGCACACGTATTGGCCGCTGGTGTGCCCAAGTGGAGATTTTTTTACAAAGTCGTTGCTTTAATAGAAAGCAAGAAAAAATTTAAAGTGGAGCTAGCGGCTACTTGATATATGTCACGTAAACGTTAATAACTTTTCCTATAATGTTTGAATATATACAGAAATTTAGATTTTTAGTAAGAATATATATGTCCTTCTGGAGATTTTATCGGATTACACTAATTTCAATAGGTATTTAGCAAAGTTCTGTTTTAGATTTGTTTACTAAACACGGTTATTGTATTTGTTCTTTCTTACTTACAATAGGTTGTATTGTAAGAAACAGGGGGTGGAGCTATTTTATGTTGGGTTAAAATAGGCGTGGCTTTAACGATGATTGGTATGGGGGCGTGGCTATTTGAAGAGGCGGAGTTTAGGCTGCTAACTCTAGCCGCTAACTTCACTGACGTTTAACCAATGGAGGTACGCATCCAACCAATCCCAAGATGGATAAACTAATGAGGAAAAAAATAACTGTGCTTAAACATGATGATTATTATAAGTAACTACAAGAATTGGTTGGGCAATATTCTCGAATAATGTTAAGTGTGAAAGGATTTACTAGAAAACCATTATTTCGGCAAACGTCTAAGTGTTGGGGGATCTTGGTAGCCACAGGTTGCTTAACCCCCTTCACTGAATCTTGGTGAAATAGGGCATAAAATTAGAAAATAATAGAAGGGGAACGAGCTGTATACACATGCTGTGTGAGAATTTCAGGGAACTATGTAGACTAGCTCAGAATATAAATAAGTGCAGGTACGTGTCCAACCAGTTTTGAGACGGAAAACCTAATGACGAAAAAATAAGCGCAGATAAACCTGATGATTAGTATAAACAACTAGTTGTTGGTTGCGAAGTATCTGCAACTAATGTTGACTGTGCGAAAAGATATATTGAAAAATACAATTAAATCGGTAAATGGTTAAGTGTGACCGAACTGTATCTAACAAGAAAGAACAGCACCTATGAGGAAAGACAACAAACATAGAACAAGAAGAAAATTGTTGAAAGCATATGTGTGGAGCACAGCACAGTATGCCTATGAAATACGTGCAGTCTGAAACGTAGACAGAAAAACGGCCTTTTGAAATACTGTGTTTCAGATTTATGAGGACGATAGCATGGACAAACAAAGGTAATAACAAATAGGTTATAGAAATAGTAGGGGAACAAGGATATCTGGGGAAAAAGAGAAATAGAAGGGCGGAATACGTTCTAAAGTATTTTGGGGAATAGTATGGGATATATTACAAGCAGAGATAGGAAAAAAGAGGTAGATGTAGACCTAGATCAGATAGTGATAGATGCAGACTGTGCAAATTTCAGGGAAATCTGTATGTTAGTTTAGAATAGGAAACAATGATGGTACGCGTCTAACCAGTTTCAGGACTGAAGACCTAATGATGATGATGATTGGTGTTGCTATTTTTATTGGTGTGAATATCAACCCCTTTTAAAATCCTATAATTTCTTGAATTTGTTTTTTCACAGCTAGCTCACTGAATGCCTACTTCACAACAATAAAGATTGTTTAACCCCTTTTCTTTCTATCTGTTGAAATAATGTAAGTGAAGCAATCCAAAATTACACAGTATAATGATTGATAATATGTACAGTTTTATGTCAATTTAAAAAGTAACCCCTGAATAAATTATTCACATTCACCAAATTTAATTTTCCAAGCCACCAAAATTTCTTTGTAATTACTCTAAAGTACCTTTCGAACATTCAAAGATGCTTTTTCTAATTTTCAAACTCTCAATTGACCTTTTTGTTGACCATTACAGATATATAATATATAGCAAATATTAAAATTGAAACAGTCTTTAACTAATGAAAAAAATTAAGATCTTTAACCTGTGTTTTCCTTGCTTGTCACTGGAATTGCCTCAAAGTGTCTGTGGTCAGCACCCTGTGATTGTTACAGTTCGACTTGCTTCACTTGTTGGCTAGAATGATGGACTAATGGTTGATTGTATTTTTCCCCTTGGATTTCTGGAGTAACTTTTAGTATCTTTACGTTTATTTCCTTGTAAGTATTTTCTAAGTATCTTTTGACCTACATTTAAATCTTTTTTTGGAGCCTTTATTCGGAGCCCTAAATTAGTTAAACATTTAAAATAAAATTCAATTAATAGTTTATCTTACGTTTACGCATAAAACGGCTATTCTTCGTTGCACATATTGGCACTTTCAATTTTTCACTTTTAATAAATTATTTACTTTTCACTAATTGTTACTGGTACGTAATTTTCCACCTTCAATCGACGTGGTCCATGCCTTGTTGAAGATATACTGTCTATTTTCGAGTTTCCTATCGTATTTATAAGCTCCACCTTCCAACGTTTTAATTGGAGTGTTCGTCGATCAAGGCTTGTACTTTGAGCCTATCTCTTGTAGAACCCGGTATTTCTCAAAATTCCCTGGCTTAATTCTCGATGAAATGCTCTGCCGATCACGTGGGCGTTCTGTATATCACAGTATATTCTTAGAATTTCCAAATATTTATGGCATTCTGTCACGTCTTTTGTATTTGTGAGGTTTATAGTCCAAAGCTTATCGTATAACGAACCGCCTGTTACTTGTTGTTTGTTATTTCAAATATGGATTTTCATGTAAATATAATTTTCCAGTCACGTACTCATTTTTCTAATAATGATGTATTTGAATGCGTTTTTTTATTTATGTGTTGACATTTTTAATGAAATTCTTAAATAGCTAGAATGCCAGGTTGATCATCTTTACCGATTATGTGTTTATTTTGATGAAACCTGATGTATTTAAAACATTATCTTGGTTCGTTTCTTTAACTTAAACGTATTATATGACGTACACATTATTATTTTGGTTAAATATTATTTAATTATTGAAAATGAGCTTCTTTCTTATGCATTAAATTAAATATAATTTATATACAGTGTGTTCGCTATTGATCTTTTGTAAAATATTCGATTTACTCCTATTTAATGGTGGTATTATTTGGTTTTCTTAATGTTAATTATATTTACAGTTATCTTACAACCCCTATGACTTAATCTACCCTTACACTACCCTCTTATCATAGCAATATATATACAGGGTGAGTTTTTAGTGTGGCAACGGTCGATAACTCCGTTATTATAAAAGCTACGTAAACCAAATTTGGAGGCACATTAGGCATGTCTAAAGTACACATTTTAAAAATATTTGGAAGTATACAGGGTGTTTCATAATTTCAGGGCATATTAAACTTATATTTTTTTAAATGGAACACCCTATATTTTATTACATTTTTGAAAAGCCCATAAAAAGAGCTTTAATTTGACATAACTAAAAATAACTTACTATTGGAGAATATTATAAAACAATTGATACATTTTGATTAACAATCAACTACACTTATCCAATAACAATTTTCACTAAAGATATAACAACCTACAATAATACGCTATCAACAGAATTCTGCAAGATCAACAATATGCATTTTATAGAAAATGTTCAAACAGGAAATCAGGCAGGCTTTGAAAAAAATTACAATTACAATTAAAATGTCATTTAGGTTTATTAATTGTAGTGTTGTCATTTAACACATTATCAGTTCTGTTTTAAATGTAATCTTTCAAAGAGTTTTCAAAATGAATTTTACAGTGGAAGAACAAATAAATATGATTTGGGTATTGGGAGCAAGTTTAAGAAATTTCCTACTTGCATCAAGAATATACCAAGAGAGATATCCTGTTAAATGACAACACACTACAATTAATAAACCTAAATGACACTTTACCTGTAATAGTTATTTTTTTCAAAGCCTGC
Organism: Platerodrilus igneus; assembly: GCA_036346225.1. Classification (NCBI taxonomy): domain Eukaryota; kingdom Metazoa; phylum Arthropoda; class Insecta; order Coleoptera; family Lycidae; genus Platerodrilus; species Platerodrilus igneus. The sequence continues at coordinate 178,250 of JARFIW010000265.1, read as the reverse complement.
CTGATTTCCTGCTTGAATATTTTCTATAAAATGCATATTGTTGATCTGGCAGAATTCTGTCGATAGCGTATTATTGTAGGTTGTTATATCTTTAGTGAAAATTGTTATTGGATAAGTGTAGTTGATTGTTAATCAAAATGTATCAATTGTTTTATAATATTCTCCAATAGTAAGTTATTTTTAGTTATGTAAATTAAAAACATTCTTAAAATTTGAAGAAAATCAAAAATATCTCAGAAAGTAATGGACTTAGGTATAGAGAATGCTTAACAAAAATGAAAGGACACTTAATGAACTATCCATTGTAGCAATAAAATTGGTAGGGTGCCATTTAAAAAAAATTAAAAATTGCATTTTGCGAAACCTGACACACCCTGTATACTGTGAAGAAATTTCAAAAAAGTGATAATTACAAATATACTATGGTATATAGTAAAATTTTCTGCATCTTGAAAATTAACATAAGTTGTGTATTAGTGCAGTGGCAATGTATCTAATCAGGGTCATTTTTTCTAAAAACAGTTGAATATCTCAAAAACTAAAAGGAATAGACAGATACAATTTGATATCAAATTAAAGCTCTTTTTATGGGCTTTTTAAAAATGTAATAATATATAGGGTGTTCTATTTAAAAAAATATAAGTTTAATATGCCCTGAAATTATGAAACACCCTGTATACTTCCAAATATTTTTAAAATGTGTACTTTAGACATGCCTAATGTGCCTCCAAATTTGGTTTACGTAGCTTTTATAATAACGGAGTTATTGACCGTTGCCACACTAAAAACTCACCTTGTATATATATATATATATATATATATATATATATATATACAGGGTGTAACAAAATAAATGTAAAACATTTCAGGGGGTGATTCCTCATTGTAAAAGAGATAAGGTCTTTCATATAAAGAAACTTCATTGGAGCATTCCTTGTTAAGGTACAGCCCCTTCAAGGGGGTACATAAAATTTGTTTTTTATTTTTTTTTACAAACACTGAATAAGTTACAAAATTGAAATTAAGGTAACATTTTTTACTATCAAAAATACACTTACTCAGTAATTTATTTGGTTTACCCCATGGTTGTAAGAGGTGGAAAACACAACCCTAAAACTTATTTCAATGTAACTTTTGTCTTATTATTTGTTTGCCATTTAAAAATTTATTTCCAATAGCTTATTTCATCCTAAACAAAAAATGTCTCTTCAATTTTTTGCCCAAAATTAACCAGTTTGCAGAAAGAAATTATTTTACAAATAACTCTTGAATTTTGATATGTTCTAGTTTGATATTTACAAAAATTGCTTCTCCAAGTTGATTTACTATGGCTAGCTTTGTTTCCTACCTTCTATGATATACTCACTACAGCTACTCATTCTCTCAACACCTCTCTAATAAAAGAAAATAAAAATAAAATATTTTCAAAAACATACCCTCTTTTATTCATACAACTCAAATAATTATTTGCATAATCTCAATATTTACAAATCATTTCACGATAAAACATTTCACACTTTGGTTCATTATTGAAACATTAATGTAAAATTCTCGTGAGCTTTTATGTTGCTCTATATAACAAAATTTCATTCGAAGCAGATGGGCGGCTCCTAAAACCCTAAATTTACGTTCTCCAGGTCTATGTTGAGCTCATTATAAACCTTTAATTTTGTATGCCTAAAATATTGCATCAACAAGTTATGCTAAAGACCCGTTTACTCCTTACACCATAAAAAAATTGTATTCAAGTATTTACCCTCAGATTTAAATTATTGTCTTTTACATATGTCAAACAAATTACTTTTCAGTTTCCAAAAATTTCACCAAATAACTCAAACCACACAGCATTTTTTATGACACAATATCATCACAACAGTTCAACAACAAAAAAAAAACGTTACCTGGAATGTTTTTCTCAATCACCACATTGGTAGTTGATCTTCACTAGACCTACGTTCCTGGATTACACCATCTTGCTGCTTTCCAACTTTGACTGCATTTCTCTTAACTCGTTCATCCAATAAAACTCCACCAATTTGTGGACGTCTTCCACACGATTGCCCGTACCATTTCCAAACTTTGCTTCCTCCTCTAACTAACTCGTTCATCCAGTTCTCCACCAATTCGCTTACTTACTTGTCATCCTGCTTCAATGGTCTTAATTATTTATAATTATATTCGGCCCGTTTAAATTACTTGCACCAACTCGTGCATTTCAAACACTTGTAATTATTCGGACTGCACTATTACACGATTTTCAGCTAGGATAGTCTTCTCTATACTACCAAAAGTAAGTGATGCGACTCAGAAAATAAGATAAAATCAGAGAGCGATTGCCCCCTTTGACAATCCTTATATAGCCTCAAAAACCCCCCTTTTGTGTACCGTATTTTTACTGCATTCTCTGAACTCTGGTAACTACCACTTAATTACACAAAATTTTAGATGTACATAACACATAACGAACTTTGAAAACCAAGAATTTTATCACTCCAACGACATTATACTTTGAAAACACGTTAAAACTAACCAACCGTCCAATTTTTCTGTGAACTGTCTCCCTTTCCTATCGCCTCTCATTAATCCTAACACGCCTTTTAATGTCCGCGTCTATATTTTTATTCCACTCGTACGTTCATAATCCCCTCTCCCGTCTTTGTCTTATGGTCCCACTATTGCTCTGTCGTCTACGTTTAAAGCTCCCTTCATCTATATGTGCGCCTTGAAAAATCGATATCTTGTGACGTAAAACCTGTTTGCATCTGCGCCCCTATCTTAGCCTCTACAAATATTTGTTTACCGTGCTCTTGAAACTGTTTGCGACTCAAACACCTATATTTTCTATGTGCCTCTATTACATCCTAACGATTCTCTGTCCCTTACATTTTTTATCGATCTGTTTATGATATACCCGTCGGTTGAAACTAACCTTGTGTCTTTCCATTGAAATGTTTTGTTAACGTCTTCGAGCCTTCACAATAAATGTTTATCTGCCCCTATCTTATTCCATGAAACCTTAACTTGTTTTGCTGTCTTACACTTTGTAACGTTCTACCAACTGCTTTAGTTTACTATCTTAAATAAATGTCTGTTGCTGAACTTATTGATTTTTACTCGCTTACGTATCTTTGCATTTATCTTAATGGATACAAATTATTGATTTGAACTTAAATATGCCCTTTTATCCCCATTTAACTAATTTGAAGCGTAATACATAATTTATTGTCTTGAGTCTATACTATAATATGTC
>JARFIW010000265.1:0-170000 GCA_036346225.1 Platerodrilus igneus | reverse complement strand
AACACTACGACCATCATCAGTCTCCAACTGATAAGTCCACGGAGAAACGCATTTAGATATAGTAAAGGGTCCTACGTACTTGGGTGCAAGCTTATTTGTAAAATAAGCCGCGGCATCAGTGTACAAAATTTTGTGCCACACTTTTGGCCCACAACATAACTATCGGGGCGGCGACGTGGGTCGTACACCTTTTACTACGTACAAAAGCTCTGTCTAAACGAGCACGAATATCTTTAAAACCTTTTCAAAAATTGGAGGTCGATCCACAGGAAGCACAGGATCTTGCCCAATGTCATCACTCACGGGGACTTTGGGTAAATCGTGACTGTTACCCCTATGATGCATTTCACGACCAAAGTTCACGAAGTACGGCGTGAGACCAGTAGCCTCATGTCTCGACGTACGAACTGCGCATGCGGCTTTCTGAAGCAACAAGCCCATGTACGTTGATTGTCTTTAACAAAAAAGCCAATATAGTTTTCAGAGAACGGTGCTGTCGTTCGGCAGCATTCGGCTGAGGATGATAATTTGCCGTATGGCTGACCTTAACACGATAGGCATCCATCAGAGATTTAAACTGACGTCCCTGAAATTGATTGCCGTTATCACAAATTATGGTACGGGGGACACCGAATAAACAAAACACATGGTCCTCTAATAATTCAACAAGCTTGGATGAAGTTGCCTCTTCCATGGGGAGAAAAATACAAAACTTACTGAAATAATCCTTTACACTCAACACATACTTGTATCCGGAAGTGGATCTTGGAAACGGTCCAACAATTTCAGGGACGTCAGTTTAAATCTCTGATGGATGCCTATCGTGTTAAGGTCAGCCATACGGCAAATTATCATCCTCAGCCGAATGCTGCCGAACGACAGCACCGTTCTCTGAAAACTATATTGGCTTCTTTTGTTAAAGACAATCAACGTACATGGGCTTCGTTGCTTCAGAAAGCCGCATGCGCAGTTCATACGTCGAGACATGAGGCTACCGGTCTCACGCCGTACTTCGTGAACTTTGGTCGTGAAATGCATCATAGGGGTAACAGTCACGATTTACCCAAAGTCCCGTGGTGATGACATTGGGCAAGATCCTGTGCTTCCTGTGGATCGACCTCCAATTTTTGAAAAGGTTTTTAAAGATATTCGTGCTCGTTTAGACAGAGCTTTTGTACGTAGTAAAAAGGTGTTGTTTTGTAGCGTCACATTTTGGCCCCACGTTGGGCGCCAAAATGTGACGCTAACAAACAGACGTACTCGATATAGTTCAATACTAATCACAAAGAGGAAAGGGCAAATAATACCTTTCCGGGTAGTCGGAGTCAACAGCGTCCATATGCCCTGGACCAACCCAGTACTGAGGCCGGGGTGGGGTAGACCATAAACAACCAGCCAAATGAGCGCCACCTAAATCTATAACAGCTGTACTCTGACGGGACTGAAATAGGAAATCCTCACGCTTACCTGTAACACCCAAATCAACAAAAATTCTCCTCACACCTCACACTCGAGTAATACAAAACTATCTTTTACATACAGTATTGACACTTTACTACAAACATATAATATATTTATAACAACAGTAAACATATAAAAAGGCTCCAATTACCCACCCACTTGTTTTGGTGTAATTTCCAATAAACAAACAGCAAATAACCTGATTGTATAACTCTTACTGCTACTTTTACTATTATATTTAACGCAATTCAGCCAACCTATTGAAACAAATCTGCGCCAAGATGGCAGAACAGAATGACTATTAAATAATGTTAAGGGTGGTATACCAGGATCCTCGTAGATTGACCCTTGAACGCTGAGGGCATTGGTATAGACTATAATTATACCTATAATGATCGGTGCATTGGCTAAACTTCACACACGTGTTAAAATTGTGACTAATGTAAATTACAAATTAGTAAATCTGAACCCACCCTATAATAAATGTGTAAACAAAACAGTCTTCAGTAAAGTGTTATTAAATGTAAAAAAAAAAAAAAAAAATCTTCAACAAGCAATATCAACCAGACGGTTGCAGTAGAAAAATTAAATGTGGAACGACTCACCCACAGCTGCACTAGTCGTTGTAAGCTGATCTTAGCATAAGCCAACTAAGGGTTGCGACGGCAAAATAACGACTGGAGCTATTATTGGGGCTAAACTGAAAACTGCAGATCGAGACTGAAAACTGGAAACTGGGATTTGAAGACTTAGAACTTGGAACTTGGAACTTGGCACTTGGAACTTGGAACCCTAAAATTTATAACCTATAACTTCCATTAATATATTCACGACTTCTTACCGGTCAATTCCGGGTCCAGTACAAAACAACAAACGAAAAATGTACAAGTGGTCACCAAATACAACGGTCGAGGATTCACTTTAGATCTACAATAGCATAAAAGTTATCTATTTGAAAAATTCTTCGATACTTACGAATCGCCGAAATCCCAATAAGGAAATAAGAAAATTATTTCAAATCACAACAAATAATTTCCTTCAATTAATCCGCCAAAACCCTTTCAATAAAGGAGGAAATACAACGTTCCAACGGCGTAATTAAAATTGCTCGATTCGAATCAAGAGTGTAATCAAGAGTATTGTGTTGAGACCATCAAAGCTAGTCCGGGAACCGGTACCTGATAACACGGCGTGCTATCACTATTCGAATTCATACAATCTAATTTGGAAAGAATATACTTTTGAAGTACACTGCTAAATGCAAATGTCGTTATGAAAATTACGACCGTAACAGCATATCTTTCGAGATATCTGTACAATTTGTTAAATGTTGTAAAACCAGTAAAGAGCTATTGCGTTGATCAATATAATTGCTTTCACGGTTAAGAGTTCCATTCGTGCTGTCTGAGTTTAATTGTTTTTTTCTGCAGACATCAGCATTAAAGATTTCTTACTGACTACAATAATAATACAGACACAATCTTTTCTATTGTTTTTTTTTTATTATTATCAAACCATTTCTTTTAATAACAAAGTATTTTTGTTTTGCACATTGCAGACTATTATTGCCTTGCCTATAACATTTTTTGCAATAGATAGGTTTCCATCCATTTCTTCTTTTCTAGACCCTTCACACATACTTCTTCACCGGGTCGGATAATTTGCTTCGGCTAACATTGTAAAATTATATTAAAATAAATAATACAGACACAATCTTTCTATTGTTTTTTATTATTATCAAGCCATTCTTTTAATATTGAATATCAATTATATACATGTTTGTATGTAAATATATGCAGTAAACTTCGACTAATTAAATTAATATCAGGAGCAATCTCCTTATATAGCAGATTACCACCATCTGCGTACTTTGCCAACCCACTTTTCAACCTATCACAAGAGTGAACACATTTTGAATTGAAACTGGCCCATGTGTATTTGCAGCCTCTAAACATAAATCAGAATCCACTTTAATTAAAACACAATTGACTTGAATGCGATATTTTGCATCTGTCATACTGTCTCGCTAGAGAACCAAATTCAAAACATCTACACACATTTTCTCTGCACTTACATTTTTCAAGATACGTGTGTTTTGAAATATGTTCCATTGAAAGTAATATAAAGCCGATCCTAATTCAAAACGTACCCACAAGTATTTTACATTTGAAAAGAATTCAGGTTTTCACATTTTACATTAAAAGTATGTAATTATAATATTTACCTACCGCGTGAGGGTGTCCAATTAACAATAAATAATAAATGGGAAGGACCTCTAACACTATAGTACCCTCACGTTTCGGGACATTGCCTCGCAGCTGCTGCAGTCGGTGAGAAGGGGAGGTTCATTAAACAACAACACACTAAGACAAAATTCCAATTGCTTTGTTAAACGGCCTACTAACTAACTTAACCTAATTACATATGCATACAAAATTATACAGTGATTAACAATATTTACAATAGGGCGCCACCATGGGAATTAAACGGCCCATGGACCGATCGCGGTAATAGCTTTCGTCGCACTTTGTTCGTGGCGATGAACTAAGATTGCAAGACAGAAACTACGTCACTTCACAGGGACAAATGTTATTAAGTTTCCGGCTAGCACAACACAACTTAACTAAACAATTCTAAAGTCCTTATTTTATGAATATTAACAACAGTTCTGGGTGCAAACACCCCAATACATATAATTAATTAACGCTACCGTAGTCTAACTAACTTGCATACTGAAACGACCTTCCTTTAATCACGGGGTCATCAATAACAGGAAAAACATGACCTTCACACGGGTCAAATAGTACAATAACGGAATTCGTGGCTTAGTATTACAAGCCTCGGACTACGTCGACACACAATAAAATAAGAAACCTTTCAAAAGATGTGGTCTTTAACAATAACCTAAAGGGATTAAATACTGGAACGGACATTTAACCCGAAGTTGTATGTTATGAAAGTCGACAGATATTGTATTTAAACAAATAAATGACTTATGATGCATAACACAGCTTTGAGTTCATAGTAATACCATATATAATAATTACTTACTCAGAAAAATAATTAACTTAGAACATAACGGCACGCACTTGACTTCAGAGAAATAAAACACTTACTCAATCTTGCAAAGACCGCGAGCTTCAGACTCTAACGCGTTTGGAAATAAACAACCCCCATTACCACCGGCTGGCATCCTTATATACATTTGAGTTAATTGAAAAATAACTCCTTTCTTGGCGCTCATACTCGGCTTAGGATACGCCGGTCGTAAAGCTTTAAGATTAATTAAACTGCCCATTGCCTAAGATTGCCACACAAGTAGATCTCGGAACTACTTTTAGTTGAGTGCTCCGTTAATTGAAAAATTGCTTTAGACCACCCTGACATAAATAGGATCCTAAAGCATGATTGACATCTAATCATAGATAGCAACTAATCTGACATGTTTAGTGCCCTTAAAGTAAGTGCCTTTAGAAAACTGATTGACTCTTGGATTAGATCTTCCTGGAAACTTCGCTGGGAACCTACTTGGGTGATCCCGCAGCCGCTACAATTGCAGACCTTCATTCTAATAATTAGAATGCTAAAATTAAACTAGAAAATAACAATTTTTGGGAATACTAGAACTATTAGAGCGTATTAAAACAGTATGTTACAAGTATATAACGCCGATCCTAATTCAAAACGGTGCACGTGTAACTTCTCGCTAGAAAACCGAATTCAAAACAGCTACACACATTGTTCTCTGCACTTACATTTTTCAACATACGTGTGTTTTGAAATATCTTTCATTGAAAGTAATATAAAGCCGATCCTAATTCAAAACGTGCCCACAAGTATTTTACATTTGAAAAGAATTCAGGTTTTCACATTTTACATTAAAAGTATATAACGCCGATCCTAATTCAAAACGGTGCACGTGTAACTTCTCGCTAGAAAACCGAATTCAAAACAGCTACACACATTTTTTCTCTGCACTTACATTTTTCAACATACGTGTGTTTCATTGAAAGTAATATAAAGCCGATCCTAATTCAAAACGTGCCCACAAGTATTTTACATTTGAAAAGACTTCAGGTTTTCACATTTTACATTAAAAGTATATAACGCCGATCCTAATTCAAAACGGTGCACGTGTAACTTCTCGCTAGAAAACCGAATTCAAAACAGCTACACACATTCTTCTCTGCACTTACATTTTTCAACATACGTGTGTTTCATTGAAAGTAATATAAAGCCGATCCTAATTCAAAACGTGCCCACAAGTATTTTACATTGAAAGTATATAAGAATTCATGTTTTCACAACTATTTTACATTGAAATGTTTTCACAACTATTTTACATTGAAATTATATAGGGCCGATCCTAATTCAAAACGTGACAGACGTATTTTACACATGGAAAATACGTCTGTCGCGTTTTGAATTAGGACCGGCCTTATTTACCTACTACCTTGCAGTTGCGGTTTAGTATACATAGGAGAAACAGGACGGTCAGTACAGATTAGACTAAACGAGCATAAGAGATGCTTAAGAACAAGCCAGTACAATCACTCAGCGGTGGTCGAACACCAACATGAAACAGGCCATACCATTAACTTTGACAAGACGAAATTAATTGCCAGAATTCCATTTTTCTACAATAGAAAAATTAGAGAATTCATAGAAATTAATAAAAATTCTAATAATCTAAACAAAGACAATGGCTACTACCTTTCCTCTATTTGGAAAACAAGCTTATGTTTACAACAGCGGAACCGTGACGTTCACTGATCCGCTACGACACTCCTCTCTATTCATGATCACTCGTGCATCAAGTTCTCGCCCTATATAAACCACCACTTTTGCTACTTTCACCAGTTACTTTGCCACAAGACACCTTTTGGCTATGAATGGGCTAGTGGGTCTGCTAGTTCAGGAGTAACTCTTCTCTTTACATATTAACTCGTCTATTTAATATTATCATTCTTATCATTATTATTTTTATATTTTTATTTTATTGTCCTGATGAAGCCCCTTACAAAAGTGGGCGAAACGTCGACTTAAATTTATAAAATGACACGGTCCCAATCCGGAACCATAAATAATTATAATGACTCTGGCCGTGAAAGCCTCCGACAATATTACATAAATTATTGTCTTGAGCCTATACTATAATATGTCCGTTTTTATTCCAATTTTATTTAATTGAAGCGTAATAAGTAAATTATTGTTTTTTATGTACAGTGTGTTTACACGAATACACATTTGGCTTATTTACACATATTTAACCTAACCCGTCACCGTATATTCCTCCTATTTGAATACAAATACAAACAACTTTTTAGCTTTCTTTGTATTCAAATAAAAAGCCTTATACCTACAATATCCCTACATAATATTCACACCTATCTCTATTTACCTAACTCTCCCTATAACTATCTATTCAACCTATCACTATTTATCTACATCTATTTCTGTCGATCACTATCTATTCATCTATACCTATTTTTCCTTATTTATTTAACTTATAATCATCTATCTACATATATCCCTAACTCTAACCTATTTTTACCTATCACTATTTCTTCACCTATCACTATTTATTTACATTTATCTCTAACTATTTACCTATTCACACCTAACTCTACCTATTTAAATCTATCTCTAATTCTCTATCCTATCACTATTTCTCACTATCTATCTAACCCTTTTCTTGATCCTTCATGTCCTTCTTCTTACAATTTTAATAAATTGCATCCCTGTCTTTCTTCCTTCTATTTCTATACTCATTTTCTTTATTGCTTCGCAGAAAATAAAACTATCCTCCCTATCCTGATTCTTAAATTTTTCTTCCTCTGTCCCTATGCTTGTCTGTTTTTCCTTCATTATTTCTACCTCTGATGTGGACAAACCAAACGATACTACCTTATCATTTTTAACTTTTCCCTCTATGGAGAATCCCTCATATCTTCCAGATTCTTTGTGTATTGAAATTGACCCGTAAAACTTCTTTAACTTCAATTTTCTAAAGATATCCTTGCCACTTAGCTTTGTTATACCTACTTCTAAAACATGTTCTTATCCTAATGCTGTGCTCGCCTCTACATCTACTAATTCATAATGTTTATTCAGTAACGCTTGTACCTCTTCTAATTTTTCTCCTGGACATTTAATTGTGTCGATCTCTTTTACCTCTCCATCATCTAATCCCATAACATTAATACATAAACCCGCGTCATCCCCTGTGACTTTATAACTTGCCTTCCAGGACAATATCCTATCCCTAACTCTAACCCCCCTTCTCTCCATATCTATCACTACACCTAACTTCACCATACAATCAACACCTAATATCCCCTTAAATTTCAGTCCAGCTACTATTATGAATTCCTGCTCACAGTTAACTGAACCTAACTCTATTCTTAATACCACAATGTTATTCACCACAGCAAATCACTATTTATTCGGTGCTACCAGATGACATCTTTTTATTGGCATAATTCTATCACACACCTTTTCTTTAATTTCGCTGACGAATTCCTCCGATATCAAACTCGCCTCTGCTACAGAATTGAGCAACGATCCAAATTATGATCACAAACTTTCATATCTATAATTGGTAAACAAAAATTTTCTTTAATTTCTGCTTCAACTTCCTCGTCAACTTTTAAAAATTCCCTTGGATGTTCATATTTATACACAATTACGTCTAGTGATTTGTCATTGCCTAAAAATCCTGTCCTTGTCTATTTTTCCTTCCTGGTCCTGGTTTTTCTCCTACTACTTCCGCATACGTTCTGGTTGTCATCTCCGTCCTATTACTTCTCTCATTATCCCTACCTGCTGTCATGGTCTGTGTACGATGTAGTACCGTCCAGGTGGAGCATCGGGGAAATGGCCGCAAAGCAAGCGGCCCCTTACTCAAATTATAATGTCATGGTCTGTGTCCTTTTGATGTCCAGTAAGCTATTCTGTCTTTGGAATCTAGGTCTTGTCGCCTGTTCTCTATTCATACTATTGCTCCTATAAATTGACCTCCTAGGTTACCAGTTTCGTCCCGAAGTTCTATTAAAATTTGTCCCCTGTCTCTGATAATTATTCCTCTCGTTTTCAAATCTAACTATGTGGATATTTTTCTCCCTATGTTCTCTAGGTCGTCCGGTGCTCTCCCTCTCGACAATATTTTGCAAAGCCACATGTTGCTTAATCTTCACTTCAAAATGTCTCGAAAGATACTTTATAATCTGTCGGTCCGTCAAAGGTGGACTCAACTGCTTGGCTACGCTGTATTTGCAAATTGCATATTGTTCCCTACTTCCAGCATATTCACCCTTGTATCTTCCAGTAATTAAATTGTCCCGTACCTGATCTTGTTTGTGGTTGCTTCAATAATGTTTTAGGAACTTGTCCTCAAACTCACTATATGATTCTATTTCCTGTCATATTAAATTATACCAGGCCTCAGCATGGTCTTTTAACAATGCCTTAACCGTGTTTAATTTTGCCTGATTGTCATACAAATTTCCAACCAAATTTCTCACGCTATTTATAAAAATTTGAGCGTTTACCCAACTATCCCCGTAAAATTTCATTTGTTGATCTAATGACACCTTACTTGAAAAAAATCTGGTACCATCCCCCATCAAACTCGTCACATTTTGTTTTATGTCGCTTACCTCTCTTCTAACTCTTTCTAATTGATCTTTACACGAATCTGTAACCTCGGTCATTTTTATATTTATATCATCTTCACAGAAGATTCTTATCTCAGTTTTTAACTGTCCCATTTCCTGACTCAAACCTCGTATATTGTAACAAAATTTTTGTTACATTTCATATCTCTGAAGGAAAAACAGTTCTAACTGTTATTATTTTGCGAATCTGTCATTTAGCGTGTAATCGTTAATTAATTTAATGTACTAAAGAAGAACAACTCTTTCCGTTTATATTATTTTTACCTATAAGGAGTATTTAACAGGGACTCCTATACTTTCGATATCGTGGATACCTTGAACGTAACTTGAGTTACATAAACTACAGGCGTTTTGACGTCCGCTAGAGCAATTGTTAAACATAACGCCTGCGCGAAAATGACGCGAGGGCTAAGAGCGTTGGCAAGTAAGGAACACGGCGATCTTGCAAGCAACCACGGGTACATAGACTTCACTTTTGAGGATGGTGAACTCCGCTTGTAAGTGGGAGCTAAGGATAGCTCTAAGAGAGTGGTAGGGCTTCTTGGTTGTCGCGCGGAGGCTTCACGAAGAGCTCTCGTGTAAGCCGCCCAGTCAACTTAAGGCAACAGCTACAACACGTGGTGAGGAAATCCATTAGTGCAGGTTTGAGGAACACGCTAAACAATGGAATTAGATTTTGGTCGAGTATTGTGAAATTAGTTGTTTTAAAGCTGTCCGAGGAATTATGGTTAATGCAGGCATGTTTTGTATCTTTCGGAATATCAAGCAGATGGAATGCTATGCGTCCTAGTTCATCTATTACGTTCGTCAACATCGCCGTTGTAGAATTAAAACATAATCTATCAGGTACTTATAAACTTTTTACTGAAAATCAATTTCGTGTGCTAATTAAGGTTAAAGCTTTAATTTACTCTCTACTAAATCATGGGAAACTTTCGTTAAATAACGTAAATTTCAAGTTTGTTTGCAAAATGTGTTTATGCTCATATATCACGTAAAATTTAGTTTGAAAGTATAACCTAAAAATTTAATAAGTCAAATATTTTTCATTCGGAACTAGATTGTTTTATAAGAGAAATTTTTTGAACCTTTAGATGATTTAAAAGTTGTTATTCAAAGTGCATTTATGATGCACATGTTAAGTGATAAAAATATGTATAAAGTCCACCTTTGGATGAAAGATGTTTTCTAGCAATTTGTTGTGATTAGTAGAATACCTAAGCTGCTTTTAACATATGTTGAACTGACTTTTATTAACTTCATGCTTAGATCATATGAACTGTTTATGCAACAAGTTCTTTAGATAAAAATCTTGTAAGCCAGAACAGATCTGTTTTATGGATGTTTAAGAACCTAAACTGTATTAAATAACTTATAAATGCTAATACCTCTCTATGTAGAGAAGCATATTCAGAAACTTCTGTAACTTACTTAATGTTGATAATTTTGATTATAGAGGAACACTCTAAGAAAGTTTTAAAGCTTATTATATATTGATTAATAAATTTTATTTACAAGTAATTTTTGCAACAAAAGAGAATCATATTTCAATTAAACTTTGAATTGATACCTTTGTCTTTTTATTTCACTTATTGAACTTAACATTGCTCAAATAAGATCAACAAAATTTTGAATGTGGAAAAAGTTGATACAATACCAGGTAATAGAAACGGAATAAGTAATTTCCAGTAGAGTATTTTCTCATAGGTAAGGTGTTATTAAGGTTTTGAATTCAGGCCAATCGATCTATAAAGATCGAAATATTTTGTTGTTGTAAGGCACAAACGGTGACTTACATTTTATTTTTCTGTGTGACATCTTCTTGCAGGTCCGACATCGCGGAAGCTGGAGCAGAGGTCCAAGAGGTTTCCAGAGGTATTGTTTATTGTGGTTTGTAAGTTTTTTTGATAATCATTATATCCTATAGGTTTCTGCGTCTTCCTGTAGGATACTTTAGTTTTGCTTGTTGTCTATATAGATGCAGTGGCGTCCATTTACCTTTTTGTTCCCGTTTGTAGTCGAGCCCACCATATACCCACGCCCAAACTCATTGCTCACCCATGGGGTAATTCCCAGACTAGACCGCGAATATAGTAAAGAAGGGCTTTACACCTTATGACTAACCAATTAGAAAAAAAAAAACTATTAACATTTCAATATCTTTCTCATTCTTATCAGCCCTTGTTTCAACTTCCCTTATTTTTATGATTAAACTGTTCTTAAATTCATTAAACTCCCTTGTCGCTTTGTCTAATTTCACTCAATGTTTCGTTCATTTTCTCAAATCTTCGATTTGAGTCCACACTCATCTTCGCAAACCTTTGATTAAATTCCTACCTGATTCTATCTTCGACTGATCCCTGCTTCTTCCTGCTTTCTCCATTTCTCTTGTTTTCTCAAATATGGCACTGTCGCTACTACCTATTTCAACTCCCTTGACTTTTTAACCACTCTTTCCTTTGCATACGTTTCAATCACACCCACACACTCTAATTATTTACAAATTCTACACTCACTCAACTCTCTCTCAACTCGCCAGTTTCCCGGAATAAAAAAATTTTATTTTATTTATAAATTCGTGCCCTTCATGTTCGGGTCTGTGTGTTTTCCCTTGATCAGCTTGCTAATTCGTGCTCCACGTTGGGTGTCATAAAAATGCAGTGGATACCTCTATTTGAAGCCCCTACTTCCTCCTTTTGTAATAGAACAAAGATCCAGTAATTTGTACCTAAATAAAACTTCGCTACAAATTTCTTGAATTTTGATAGGTTCTAGTTTGGTATTTACAAAAATTGCTTCTCCGAGTTGATCTACTACGCCTAGCTCTGCTCCCTACCTTCTATGATATACTCACCACGGCTACTCATTCTCTCAACACCTCTCTAATAAAAGAAAATAAAAAAAATAAAATATTTACAAAAAACATACACTCTTTTATTTATATAACTCAAATAATTATTTGCATAATCTCAATATTTACAAATCATTTCACGATAAAACATTTCACACTTTGGTTCATTATTGAAACATTAATATAAAATTCTCGTGAGCTTTTATGTTGCTCTATATAACAAAATTTCATTCGAAGTAGATGGGCCTCTTCTAAAACCCTAAATTTACGTTCTCCAGGTCTATGTTGAGCTCATTATAAACCTTTAATTTTGTATGCCTAAAATATTGCATCAACAAGTTATGCTAAAGACCCGTTTACTCCTTACACCATAAAAAAATTGTATTCAAGTATTTACCCTGTAACATATAAAGTTTCCTATAAATTTATTCATTGACTTTACCGCGGTTCATCTATTATTTTAGTCTTTATTTAATAACATTTATATAATTGATTCATTCGTTATTGCATATTTAATAACCGATAAACTTCAAGGCACACTTCAATTTTAATTACAATTACAATCTACTACATACCACATCGTCCTTACTGATAACATATATATATATATATATATATATATATATATATATATATAAACTTGTTAGCGTGTTCCTACGTCTTGTAGTATCTGAGATTTTCAAGTTGTTCCGACGATTAGCGATCGATTGTCACTTTTCGTTTCTTCATTGATCTGAAAGGTCGCTTGGTGTTTAATAAAAACACTCAAGATGTTCAAGGAAATCAAGTTTTCCTGGCAAAGGCGCCGTAATAAATGACCTAGTATTCTAAAAGTTGTCCCAGACAACTTGTGTAAAGTGTACAACTCTTCTTGGCGAACGGTTTGTTAAATGAGTAATCTTATTAAAATTAATTACGTAATTTTATTACAGTGCAACTCTGGAAATGTAGATAATTCCGTAATGATTTTGATGTAATTCCACGTAATTTCGATGCAAGCTTAGATCAGAAAATATTTTATTTAGTTTGGTTGGATTAAATTTTATGGAACTCGTTTAAAATATAAATGAGTAAGCAATTTTGTTTGACACATGGCCGACTTCGCTATGCAGCTGCGTGTTCAGCTGATGTACATGTCGTTTGAAGGTTATAGGTCATTGCTGCTATCGGTAAGAATGTATTAGTTCTAAGATAAAACTGCAGTAGCAAAGTTCATTACGTAAATTCTTGCATGTAATGAATTCCTTTTAGAAGCTTGTAACTACTTCAGGTTGCTGTATGCAATTCATGATGACTCGTACGAATAATTTTGTTAATTAATTTACCAAAAGCTCTTTCTGTTAAAGTGTAAAGTACAATGAGTACAACAATTTTGTAGTAATTAATAATGTGTTCAACCTAAGAAATTATACCTCACCGGTTGTACACATGTAGACTTACCAGCGTCATAGTTATCTTGTTTACCATAAATTGAAATACCAACATGTTAATTTATAGGACCTAAGTCCTGTATGATGAAATTTGAACTTAGAGTATTTAATCAACTAGTAATATTTGCCAAAAGTTGAGTAAACTTTCTAAAACATTGTTCGGTCGTAGTAGCGCTACGTTTACTATTTAATATGAAAAATAATGTCTATAATTAAACATCTTATTCAAAAATTACATTTATAAGGATTTAAATTTTATTAAGTACATTTATGATTTATATTGTTTTTTACTTGTCTTAAAGAGAATATAGAGTTATTTTTTTTGACTTCAGTTCATTTATCAGTAATCATTAAATTTTTCCAAATTTTGTTAGGTATTTAAAAGGTTAAACTTACCTGAAAGCGTACCACGATTTAGTGGAAACAAATTGAACTTAAATCAAAGACTACATATTCATACTGGTCCGTAAAATATAGAGGGTGTCTATGTTGGTAGTAATTATGTTTCAGAGTCGCCCTTCTCGTCTTTAGTCCATTGAAGAAGACGATCAGATGTAAGTATCATATTTGTGACAATCATTTAAAGTGGTTAGCGATAACTTAGGTTTCCAAATTTTCCTTTAAACAAATCCCTTTAGTCAGTTGCTTTATAAAAAATTTAGGTGGTGTCCATTATCTTGTTTTCTTTCAACTTAAATATACCCACTGACCCAATCTCATGCGACCGTGGGCCAAAAAACTCAGTTAGCTAAAAGTCTTAAGAGTTTTCTTTTACTAAAAGTCAATTTCCATCTTAACCTTACCCTGGGCTTGTTACAGTTACATAAGAATTCTCTATAGGTAATATAAAATCTACCACGATTCTTATTGTGGATTAGATTAAAAAAATAAAATAGATAACAACCCTCAGATTTAAAGTATTGTCTTTTACATATGTCAAACAAATTACTTTTCAGTTTCCAAAAATTTCACCAAATAACTCAAAACACACAGCATTTTTGATAACACCATATCGTCACAACAGTTCAACAACAAAAAAAAAAAACGTTACCTGGAATGTTCTTCACAATCACTACATTGGTAGTTGATTTTCACCAGACCCACGTTCCTGGATTACACCATCTTGCTGCTTTCCAACTTTGTCTGCATTTCTCTTAACTCGTTCATGCAATAAAACTCCACCAATTTGTGGACGTCTTCCACACGATTGCTCGTACCAAATCCAAACTTCGCTTCTTCCTCTAACTAACTCGTTCATTCAGTTCTCCACATTATTCCAACTCATATTTCACAAAACTGGAAGAGTCTAATCAACCTTATGTGCACTCATGACAAGTATTTGCAAAGAAAGATTGATAATTTTAAGAATAGATTAAGCAAAACAATTTTAAATTTTGAAATTAAAATAACGGTTGCAGAAATTAAAGAAATTAATGATTCTATTAGTGAAACTATACAATCTGTTAGATGTTTACTCCCGAACAGGTCTTTACAGACTTTACTAATAAAACTGATAAAGCTGAGAATGTTTACTTTTGTAAAGAATAATAACATAAAAAAGTTTGAGAATTTAAAATCCAACACTGTTAAATGCAAAATGTTTATTAACAACGACAAATGGTTACACAATTTAACTAAGGAGGTCATTCCTACGGATGTTTCGAACTTGCTTTCGTTAGGGCCTAAATTTGGTATATCTCCTATACCAGAAACTATAAACATTAAAAAACTTTTAGTTGATATTGAAGCTATATTAGCAATATTACCTAGTGATATCAAGGACGAAAAGCGAGCTCGTGTTACCAATGTAGTAACTAATTATCTAAAAAGTACTGTTCACGATCAAACAAGTAATAGATGCATTTTTAATACAACTTTACGTTTTCTAAAAGATAACCCTAATATCATTGTGACTAAATCCGATAAAGGTTTGGTTACAGTAATTATGTATAAACAAGATTACTTGACTAAAGGAGAAGAATTAGTGAATGACAAAACTGTGTATAAATTACTAAAATGTGACCCCACATTTACAACTCAAAAAAGAACAATGACTTAGTTAATAGATTTTATAAACAAAACTATTAACGAAGATGACAAAAAACGATTGTGTATAACAAATTCGTTAGCACCAAAACTTTATGGATTACCAAAAATTTATAAGAATGGAATCCCCTTAAGACCCATAGTTGCATCAAATAATTCTCCTACATACAAATTATCTAAATTTATTGCAGATATCTTAACCAAATCTTTTAGTAATACTAACAATTACAACACCAAAGACTCTTACATTTGCAGAGGAAATAAAGGATTATTTTGTACCTGATGATTTTGTTTTAATATCTCTCGATGTAATTTCTCTATTTACCAATATCCCCATCAACTTAGTAATAGAAATAATTAACCAAAAATGGGATATTATTCAACCAAATTGCAACTTTTCTTTGGAATTACTAACAGAAACTTTAAATTTCATTTTTCACAATTCTTATTTTTCATTCAACAATAGATTTTATGCACAAATTTTTGGTACTCCTATGGGTTCCCCTTTAAGTCCTATTATTGCTACCATAGTAATGGATTTTCTGTTTGACAATGTCATTCCTACTTTATCGACTCCCCCAGCTTTTTTTAAAAAATTTGTTGACGATGTAATTTGTGCCGTACCTAATGATGATGTTTTAAACAACTTTAACAAATATAACAAACGTATCCAATTTACATTGGAAATAGAACATAACAGCAGTATTCCATTTTTGGATACTAAAATAATAAGAACCCCCAACAACAAGCTCCTACTGGACTGGTTCCAGAAACCTACCAGTTCAGGTAGGTACATTAACTATTATTCGGATCACAGTATAAATTACAAAATAAACATGCTATTATGTTTAAAAAACAGAATTATAAGAATTTCAGATCCTTCATTTCATAGAAAAAATTTGACACTTCTATCAAACACCATGGTAAACAATGGTTATCCGAAATCTCTCGTAAATAAATTGATATTCAGTTCGAGCAGTAATAAAAAATGTCAAAAAAGCCAGCAATCAACAAATAGTGTTGCGTATAAAAAGTTACCGATGATAAAGGGTTTAACCCCAAAATTAGTAAACATTTTAAAAAACGATGGCATGGTTATTTCAAAATATAATTCAGTCACGGTTGGCCAACTTTTTTCAAACACAAAAGATAAAACTCCTATGCTACTTCGTTACAATATTGTGTATTCCATTCCTTGCCAAGGATGTGACAAAATTTATATAGGACAGTCATCACAATGGCTGCGATCAAGAATTGTGCAGCATAAGACCGATTGCAAAATAAAAAAGAATTCATGTGCATTAGCGTGTCACACAAATAATACTAACCATTATCCGGATTTTAATAATGTAAAAGTGTTGGATAAAGAAAATTCATACAAACAATTTGAACGCTGTGTATATGTATTTACTCAAGTATAGGAAATCAAACAACATTAGATAAATACAGATAATCAACCATGTACTTCAAGAATGTACTAATTATTTTAATAATCGTCATGTTTTAGTTCTCAATGGAATTTATATTTTAAAAGCCAAATTTTATTTTAATTTGTAACGTGTATTGTGATAGACGTGAATAGTTGTTTCTTGTACTTTTATCAAATGTTTTATTTAATTTATTTATTTTAAGTTTTAATGATAATTATCAAAGCCATGACAGTATTTTAACTCCAGTTTTGGTAAGTAATATTTTAGAATTCTTATGTTAATGACAGTCACAGTTACTTTACAGCGCCCTGAAGAAGATTTTAAATAAATCGAAAGCTCGGTAAAAAACAAATAATAGTTTTATTACTAGAAGACCAAAGAACCTGTTAGTATTAATTATATATATTGCTGTGTATCCCTAATTTCGATTCGAGCCTCACGAATTGGGCGTCATGTATGCTGTGACACTTCCTAAATTAACTGGTCCGTCGACTTTCTTCTGTTCATCGCCTCGGCTGCTCCCCTAGATAAACCTTCATCCTCATTCATAAAAAAAAACAAACACATTCCTACCACAAACATCAACGTTAACTCTATTTACATCAATATTCACAATACATTAAAATTTCAAAATTAAAAATTCAGCATAAATTTCAGTATCAGAAAATTTCAAGATTTCAATTTGTTATCATTTTAATGTGCATCCAAAATTAAAGTCCTTGTAGGATGCCTACTAATTAATGTAACAATATATGCAGACCTGAGTCTGAGTACAAAGGGAGCATCTACCACCCCTTTACGTTAATTAACCAGGTTCGTCTAATTGAGCTCAAAGACATACCCAAATTTTCATCAATAACATAAATACTAAATACTCCTTTCGACTTAAACAAGAAAATTTCACTTTAAAATTAAAAATTTGTTGTTAGTACAACTTCATTACTGTCCATTTTAAGTAAATAAATTATAAAGTTATTCAACACACACGAAAACATCAAAGTTCAAACAAAATAGTATAATTTACCTGAAGGTTACTGCACTCGTAGCTTCAATGTACCTCGTCCCTTTTGTTAATCACACCATTCCAACTGGGTTATATTTACGGCTTCTGATTCTCAACGCTTTTAAAATTTCTCCACCACCATTCATCTAAAGTTGTTTCAGGGCTTTTCCGGAACTCAGCTGTGTATATCTGAACCTTGTTTTGTGGATCCAGTCATGTTTATGAACCATTTAATTATTAACACCCCCGAAAAATAGCAAAGAAATTCATGCTTCTTTCACCAATATACGCCAAAACTGCCTACTTTTGTGTATTCATTCGTCGTTGCAAATTTTGACTAATTAGTACAGTGATACTAACTTTATTACCTTGTATCTTCTTTTCTAAGTGCACTAAAGTACATTCATTGTAGCACGTAAAGAACAAGCTGTTTTAAATCACAAAAATATTCGAGCAAACTGTTTAAATTATTTAATCAAAACCGGAAAACTAAAAAGCACTGTTTAACGCATTGAATCAAGTCGAAGATCTAGGAGAGCTTGTTCATATTAACCTCGGTATATATAGCGGTTAGCCTGTCTGTCGGTCTGTTCCCCAAAACGGACAATTCTAAAGAATTTCTTTCGCATGCTAGGTTCCCATTCCGCAGCCCGGCATGCGATTTTTACGAAATTTGCACTCGCACCAGTTACATCTCAGAAATTTCGACACGGCTCGCAAAGTCTGGAAATAACTAATTGAATTTTATACAGAAATGTTATTTTTACCTCTCAATTTTGCCTTTTACTTTCACCCAATCGCAACCCCGTGACGTTGCTCCACTCACGCCTTTTACTATATGTGTCTCGGTCTTGCGCATATTATCTGTCTCTATCTACCCTGTTCTTATTGGTGCAAATTGATATTCTTTATTATCGATTATTTCAGTCCATGTGGACTGTGAAATAACCCACCGTTAGCATTTCTCGTAACTATTATGCGACGGTTTCTCCAACATTCTCTGTAACCATTAATTATCTGCAAAATTTACGCAGAATGAGCTTTTTAAAAATACGCAGGTGTTCAAACATAATAACACTTCTACGATTTGCATTTTATTGGGTTTTTTCAAGTTTTTATAGATATTATATGTTACTAATGGTTCAATTAACTTCAATTAAAATTAATACCCTTTAATTTTTAGTGACTCCTAATCAAATATTCAATTATTATCAGTACATTTTGTTTAATACCGGTTACTTAAAATAGAGTTAATTAATATAAATTTTGCACGTAATTTCTCTTTGTTTCTTTACTAGGAATAATTAAATTACATGTAGAGCTTTTTAATACTGCTTCCTTTTTTATAGCAAGCGTCTTGTAGATGATTTAAATCTCTTATGTTTAATGAAACGAATGAATTTTTATGCTTCACGGTTTTTTAATAACGCGTACCTTTTCCCAAAGCTTCTACACGGTGATTAAAATTATTTGATGTGATTATTTAATTTTCTACCCTGGTCTAAATATGAGTAATATATATATATATATATATATATATATATATATATATATATATATATTGCCCCACGAATTGGGTCGGCATAATCTATTGTGTTGTGTAAGCTCGATTCTTGCCCTCAGTTGCTCTCCATTTCTCTCCTACTATGCTAAAATTCCTTAAAATCACCACTACCTGTTAAATCTAAAATCTCCCGCTCAATATCACCATCCTGAAACCTAAATAGAAATTCATGACCAACAATCACACACTTAAAAATAACTCGATTAATGAAATATATCACTCTATTTATATAAGATCAGTATTACATTTTCAAAAACACCATTTCTTTATGTACACTCGTATGGTTAATAATTTTATAACAATAATAATGCAAATCGATAACCTTTTAATCACATATTTTTGTTAAAGTAAGAGGGCGTTCCTCATACCTTACGTTAACCCTTTGTCTTGTCATGAGCTCATAGTAAAACTCTATAAATGTGCATACAAATTTACTGCACTACCAAATATTAATAAGCCCTTATACCTTTTTACAACATCTCCTGGTTATCTGTAAATTAATTAATTATTCTTGACTTTCAAGAATCAAATTCATTTTAAGTCTCATAAATTTCTGTTCATAAAATATCAAATAATAGAAAACACACCAAAGCACAAATCAAAAATAATCACCAACACCATGGAAAATATTCACCATTCAATGTTCAATAGAATGGCCTACCTGGTATCTATCTTCTGCATGTGGTCCATCAACTAGACTCTTGGAGATGCTGCCGTCTAGTAAATCCTCAGTCCATCCAATAACTCCCCGGTCGAATCATCATGTCTGCCATGCAAATCCGCTACTCAAAATCTCTTCTTGTCCAATTTACAACCAATAATATCCAATCTCCAAAATTTAACTTTAATACCCAAAAATCTCTTTTTTCATCATCCAAATAATTTCACTCTTCACTAATTTTGTGCATTCCAAATATCACAAAAACAATCTTTGTATTTACATACAATATTAATTTTTACCAAAAATCGCTTTAATTAACTTTTACATAAATTTGGATTAAACTGCACTAATTTACTTGTAAGTAACTATATGTATCGCGAATGGCTGATGAAATATAAGAGAGCGAGGCCCCCTTTCGAAACTGTTTAAATAACCCAAAGCCCCCTGTTTTTAAATTGCGCGTACATTTGTGTACCCGTTCCACCAATTCTTAAAATTGTTTTCCAACCGTTTTGCATTTCAGCAAAAAAGCTTTAACGTATCTCGGTTTCTCGTGAATTTTAGCAACAAACACACAAATACTTGGTAAATCGCTTCCAACCGTCAACTGCCACTTTTAATTCCCCGAAAATTAGCCTCTACTATTCAGTTGTTCCACGCCTTAAACTTGAACAAAACACCTTGTATCTCGCTTGATCTATAGCTTCATCTCACGTATATGCCTTCACCAGCTGAATATCTGCCCTTCTTAATCTATATCTACCAATCACCTTGCTTGGTTCCTTTCTCCCGCTTTCAACCGACGCTTGCCTGCTTATAAATTATCTTGAAATTATTGATTTTCTGTTCCCCTGCTACAATACATTCGTTCAAGTTTCCCTACTATACTAGCTCTGCATTTGATCTTTGTTTCTCGCTTGTACTTATACGTTTTTGTCCCATCTTTGTTCCTCCATGACAGTTGTCTCCGGCTCCATCCTATACTACCTCTCGAATTAAAAATCGATATCTTAACAAACATCCTGCGTCTTCGTCAGTCTTATGTGGTTTTGCTTTTGTTCCTGTTGCATATTGACTACGTTAATTCCAACGGTCGTCCGTGTTCTAATAAGCTATTAAAGTTTGTAGCAATTTTATGTAGAAATATATCTCCCCTTGTTATTTTGTTATCCTAAGCTCTACAATAATTGTTAAAATTTCCTACTTTTCTAACTGAATAAATTGATTTTTTAATATATGACTATTAACCTATAACTTAACTTGTGCTCTTATATATTCTAATGGCCCGTAATTACACGATAATATATATATATATATATATATATATATATATTTCTGTGTCCCTTCTTTGAAGAACTCGAGCACCACTGTTGAGTGCCATAAATTTTCTATGTAGTCTAGCTCTAAAACACGCTCAGGATCACTAATTCGAGCCCCACTGTTGGGGCGTCATAAATTCTGTGAAGTCCACTCTCGATTGAAGCCTAAAATTAATTCGAGCCTCACAAATTGGGCGTCATTAATTATTGTGAAGTTTAGCTGAAAAAAACCCTCACGTTGGAAGCCATAATGTTCTGAAATCTAGCTGGAATACAAAACTCCTTTTAACTTACTTCTCTTCAATACCTATTTTTATCCTCTGAAGAAGCTCTTACTTTTGACGCCAAAATACTCCCAGCTTTTTCCTATAATAAAAGAAACTTAATTTCAGCAGTGAAGTTTGCCACACCTGCTCTACGGATACCTATAAAATCCTGCCCTACTTTTCTATAAAAGAAACTCGATTACAAAAAAATTCATCACAATTTATTTACACAGAAAATCTCACATCAAACTCTTTAATTATTACATCAAACATTACATATATCTACGTCGATAACTAATTCATTTTTATCAAATATTTCTATATACAATTTTACTCTGACTAAATAAAATATTGAAAGTAACTGGGCTTAACCCCACACCTTACTTTAAATCGCTGGTCTAATAGGAGCTCATAGTAAACTTTTTTGTACTTGTGCTAAACCTTATTTTGCACTGAAAATCACCTAAAACCCATTTACCTTTTACATAAGCAGTTGATACACAATTATTGTATAATACATAATTCATTAAAAATATTAAAAACTAAATTTTTTTGTCCAGAGAAGTCACCAAAATATACTCCCAAAAGCACAGAATGTCATAACACCAAACAATCACAAAAATAAATGTTTTTGCAAAAAATCAGTTACCTGAAATGTAGCCCAAACAGGTATCTGCCATTAAACCATCGCAGACGTAGCTCCTCCCCACGACTGCACGTACCGGAATCACCCCAAGTTGACTCACACTATTTGGGACAGCAATTATCTATCCAAATGTTTATTCCTTCAATCTACTGTAAGTTCAAATCTTCCATACATCAGCAAACGTTTCAATTACATCCACAATTCCATTTGAGTGCTCAACAAGCACCAGCCACCAAAATAAGAAAGTAGTTTCTACTTACTATTCCGCATGCTTCGATTTTCAAAATATATTTAAAACATTTATTTCTACATACACCAACTTGTGTACGAAATAATTTTTATAAAATATCAAAACTCACTAGTCGCTTGACCCAAGTACTTAAGATGTTAGCTATTGATCGTTTGTTTAAATTGTTATAATTGTTGATCGGTTCGACTACACACGAAACGAAAAGAACTACAAACAACTACAAACGATTCTAAAGAGGCCTGCAAACACAGATTTGAGATATCTAAAAAATTGCAAAAGTTAGCTATTGGTCGTTTGTTTAGAATGTTATAATTTTTTATCGGTTCGACTACAAACGAAACAAAAAGAACTATAAGCAACTACAAACGATTCTAAAGAGGCCTGCAAAGACTGATTTGACATATCTAAAAAATTGGTAAAGTCAACTATTGGTCGTTTGTTTAAAATGTTATAATTTTTGATGGGTTCGACTACAAACGAAACGAAAACAACTACAAACAACTACAAACGATTCTAAAGAGGCATGCGAAGACGGATTTGAGATATCATAAAAATTGGCAAAGTTAGCTATTGGTCGTTTGTTTAAAATGTTATAATTTTTGATCGGTTTAACTACAAACGATTCTAAAGAGACCTGCAAAGACGGATTTGAGATATCTAAAAAATTGGTAAAGTTAGCAATTGCCGTTTGTTTAAATTGTTGTATTTTTGATCGGTTCGACTACAAACGAAACGAAAAAACTACAAACAACTACAAGCGATTCTAAACAGGCTTGCGGAGACGGATTTGAGATATCTAAAAAATTGGCAAAGTTAGCTATTGATCGTTTGTTTAAAATGTTATATTTTCGATCGGTTCAACTACAAATGAAACGAAAAGAACTACAAACAACTACAAACGATTCTAAAGAAGACTGCGAAAGCGGATTTGAGATATCTCAATAATTGGCATAGTTAGCTACTTGCGGTTTGTTTAAATTGTTATAATTTTTGATGGGTTGAACTACAAACGAAACGAAAAGAACTACAAATAATTACAAACGATTCTAAAGAGGCCTGCGAAGATGGATTTGAGATATCTAAATAATTGGTAAAGTTAGCAATTGCCGTTTGTTTATATTGTTGTAATTTTTGATCGGTTTGACTACAAATGAAACGAAAAACTACAAACAACTACAAACGATTCTAAAGATGCCTGCGCGAGCGGATTTGAGATATCTCAAAAATTGACAAAGTTACCCTTTAGCAGTTTGTTTAAATTGTTGTTATTTATTAACTATTGGACTACACACGAAACGGAAAGAACTACAAACAACTACAAACGATTCTAAAGAGGCTTGCGAAGACTGATTTGAGATATCTAAAAAATTGTCAAAGTTAGCTATTGGTCGTTTGTTTAAAATGTTATAATTTTTTATCGGTTCGACTACAAACAAAACGAAAGAACTGCAAACAAAGATGCCGCGGATTTGAGATATCTCAAAAATTGACAGTTATTCTTTAGCAGTTTGTTTAAATTGTTGTCATTTATTATCTGTTCTACTACAAACGAAACGGAAAGAACTACAAACAAATACAAGCCTATTTGATTAATTATAAAATAGAAATAATTAATATCTTTATTAAATTTTAATGGTATCATACTTTGTTATAGATCGTTGAAAAGAGAAAGAAAAGTTCTATTTAATCATGTAAAAATCCAATATGGCGCCAATTTAAAATAAGAAAGTTGCTATTAATATCTTGAAAACCGCCATCTTGAATTATATACTGGCAACCTTATTAAATAGTGTAACTTTTATATAAAACATTTTTTTATATCTCTTATAATTACGGAGTTATTTGACATTTTTAAAAATCGCGATTTTTATTTTTTTTTCGAATAACTTAGAAACGGTTCGGAATTTAAAATTTTTCTCAATGGAATCTGAATGAGCACTAAAAACTCCACAACATTGCCCATTTAACCGACCTCGTAGCTTTTATAGTTTCCGAAATCCCAATGGTAGCCTAATCATTTGGGACACCCTGTATATATATATATATATATATATATATATATATATATTATAGTGGTTTTAAAGGGTTAAAAGTAAATATAAACGAAGCAATTTCAAAACACCCTGTATAAAGGAAACAACCAGAATTTACGGGCGAAATTTATTCCAGTTAGTTCATTTTTAAGTAACAGGTATTAACAAAATTTTACAAATAATGATTAAAATTTAGTAGGTTTGCAAAGAAAATATATGGTAGAAGCCAATGCCATTAATTTATTAATTTAAGTGAGTTAATTAAACGGTTATTTACATATAATATGCATAAAGGCATGAAAAATCAATAAATCCCAGGCGAATAGCGTTTGTTATAACAAATAAATATATCGGTTGGGTTGAAATACCATGAAAATAAGCTCCTAGAAATGTTGTGTTAAAACGTCGGTTAATTAAGCACCTGCGTGTTTTCTAAATGTCAAGTTCCAGTTATTTTTATAGATAGCAAACAAGTTCAAAGAATATTGGATAAACGGTCGCAGGTGTTCGCAGTAAACACTAATTAGGGGTTATTTAAGGCACGGATTTTGGGTCCACATGGAGTTGTAGAACGCGTCAGGAATATCGATTTTGTACCACTCAAGCAAGGTGAGAAAGAGACGTAGAAAATGCATAAGCAAGGGACAACGTTAGATAGGTGGGATTTGTAGGACGTCAGTGGATAGATGATTGGTCGATATTGTTAGTTCGACATGAGACAGATACGAGCA
Organism: Platerodrilus igneus; assembly: GCA_036346225.1. NCBI lineage: Eukaryota > Metazoa > Arthropoda > Insecta > Coleoptera > Lycidae > Platerodrilus > Platerodrilus igneus. The sequence goes on along the minus strand of JARFIW010000265.1, from coordinate 144,633 downwards.
TAGTGTATATTAATTTTCAGAAAAGATCGGAACGGTGCACTGAAATTCGCGGACTTAAAAATCGGTTGAGCTCAAAATTTTAAGAACGCGTTGTTGTAGATGAAGGATTTCGGGTAAATGCGGCCAGGAGGTGGCAGACTAAATTGTATAAATACTTTTCGAAAACATAATGAAAGCCCTTAATGTTTCGATCGCTTCAGACGACGTATGAAAGCTACCACGAGTTTGTAAGTATAATAAAATTATTTTAAATTATATTGCACGGTGTTAGGCTCATAATCTGTACGCGACTTGTGCCGAGTTTAAAATTTATTGAGCTATCACCTATATATTTTAATAAACTCGTGTAGTGACGTTATGTAAAACGGATTAAATTAAATAATCATGAAAGACGTGTAATTAATTTGGATTTGGAAATTGGATGCACCGTGAATGCAGCGCTAGCAGCTCCACTTACAAGGGGTTCTTCTACTAATGGCTAGAAGCGGCCTGCAGAGCAGAAAGAAGTAAATACATGGCATCGTCCACGGAGCAGAGATCTTTTAGAGATTCCAGGTAACGCTTTGAAATTGTGTTGTTATAAACTATGAATAATGGGTGACGTATGAGAGTGATTTTGAAGGTATTGTGCATTATTTGGCGTAGTGAACACAATACGTATAACTAACTTTATTATGGTATTTAAATAGAAATCTGAAGGTGTATATAAAGCTTATTAACGTTCCATCAGGAAGTTAATTTTTTGTGAAGAGTACATGGGTTGTTTTTTTTAGTTTGTTGTAAGAGTATGCAAAGTATAAGGGCATACATTATTCATAATTAACTGGGTTATCATGAGCTCACCATACTCCAGAGTTTACGTAGATTTAAAATAAATTGAAAAAGAAAGAATGAGAAAGAAGGTATTATTCAGGGCCCATTTACTCCGGGTACATTCTATGTGTTTGATAATTTAAATTAAAATACAGGCCATTACAAAATAGGATTTATTGAGGTGTAACTTGATCACTGAAAAGTGGATAATATTGAATTTTGTTTGTAAATAGTGAAAAATAAAAGATTGTATGTTTGTTGTATTTTGTGGTTTTATTGGAAGTGTGCGTGAACGATAGAATATGAGAGTGAATCTAGATATCCAAGAGGAGGTCCAACTGAGCTAACCGGAAGCAGTTGAAGAATGCAATTCAACCTAGGAAGAGAAGGAACGGGTAAGAAATTATAATTTTCTTTGAGTATTTAATTTCTATTATGTGCAATTTTCGAGTTTTGAAAATTTGATAAAATTTTCGAATATATTTTTGTTGGTGAGGCTTTTACCCGAGTTCCACGGCATTCTTATGACGGCCCAACGTTGGGGCTCAAATGTTTTTTGAGAAGGTACTAAGTTAGAGCGAGATCCACGGCAATATATATATATATATATATATATATATATATATATATATATATATAATATTGTGTAGTTTGCTCGATGATTCATGCCCTCGGCTGCTCCCAATAACTTATATTAGTTCAAATTTCCTAAATTAATTATTGACACCTACCTGTTACATCCAAAAACTTCCTCTCAATATCCTCATGCTGAAACCTAAATGGAAATTCACACCAATAGCACACTCAAAAATAACTCAATTGACCAAATATATCACATTCTATTTAAATTAGATCCATAGTACATTTTAAAACACCATTCCTTTAGGTACATCCATAGAGGTCAATAAATTTTAGAACAATAATCATGCAAATTGATAACCTTTTAAACACATATATTTTTATCAAAGTAAGAGGGCGTTTATCATACCTTACGTTACCCTTTTTGTCTTAGCATGAGCTCATAATAAAACTCTACAACTTTGCATATAAATTTCCTGCACTACCAAATATCAATAAGCCCTCTATACCTCTTTACAACATTTGGTTATCTGTAAATTCATTAATTATTTTCAAAAATCAATTTTCTTTTAAAGTTCTATAAATGTATGTTCATAAAATATCAAATAATAATAAAAACACATCAAACTCAAATCCAAATAATCACAAACACCATAAAAATATTCACCACTCAATGTTCTATTCTATCGCCTACCTGGTTTGTATCTTCTAAGTGTGCTTCATCACCTAGCTCCTTGGAGATGCTGCCGTCTAGTAGATACGCAGTCCATCCGCTAACTCCCTGGCCCAAGTACCTTATCTGCCATGCACGCCGCTGTTTACAATTTCCAACCCAAAAATTCCAATCTCCAAACTTAACTTTTATTATTCAAACATCGCTTTTTTCATCATCCAAACAATTTCAAATTATAATACTTGCGTGAATTCCAATATCAACTTAATAAGCTTTGTACTTACATACCATTTTAACGTTTTAACACAAAGATGTTTTATTAGCTTCTACATAAATTTTTATTAAATTGCACTAGTTCACTTGAAAGTAACTTTTATTACCAATGATGGATGAAATGAAAACGAACGCGAAAGAGAGCGAGACCCCTCTCTGTCAGTGATTATATAAGTAAAATTTGCCCCCCTGTTTTAAATTGGCACGTACGCTTGTACACCCTTTCATATAATTCTTGAAAATCTTTTCAAACCGCTCGTTGTTTTAGCGAAAAACCCCTTACGAACCTCGGATTCTTGTGAATTTTTATAACGAACATAACAATACTCGGTAAATCGCTTCAAACTGTCAATCCGCCGTTCTAATTTAGCTTCTACATTTTCGTTTGTCTACGCCTCCAACTTGAGTAAACATCTCTCATCTGCCTTGTATCTATCGCTTTATCTCACACATATGCTTCCACCAGCTGGATCTCTGCCCTTCTTGTACAATTCACACCAATTATCTTGCTTGGCTCCATTCGCCCACTTTTTAACAGACGCGTGTTTGTTTCTAAATATCCTTGAAATTATCGATTTTATTTAGGTCTCCCAACTATACTGTCTCCTGAATTAAATATACGCATTCCTCTTGCACTCAATACATTTTTATTCTGTCTTGGTCTTTTCTTGGCTCTTTACTATACTATCTTCAAGATTGAAATCAATTTTTTAACCACCAAACCGCGTTTACATTAATCCCAACGGCTGTTCTTTTCCAATAACCCACTAAAGTTTGTTTGTTGCCAAGCTTACCGAGAAATAGTATCTCCCCTAGTTGTTTTGTTCTTTTTAAACGTGTTGGATTTTACGTTTGAAAATAGAAATGTTATTTTAACACCTGCTCCACGTTTTTAGCTTTCATGTAACACTTTACTACAAATTTAAATACGTTAGAATGGTTTTAACCTAAGTATTATTTATTATGCCCTGTATTTATACAAATATTATATTACATTATCCTTGGCTAAATTAAATTCACCCTACATTATTATACACTACTTAAGTTAAAAAAATAATTGTTACAAATATTCCAACTCCCTAATTGAATAAATTTATTTTCTCTTATTCAAAAGCTCTCAATCTATGAGTTCACTTGTGCCCTTATATATCCCAATGACCCCTTAATTACACGATAATATATATATATATATATATATATATATATATATATATATACTATGTTTTCCCTGTATTCGAATCGAGCCTCACGAATTGGGTCTCAAGAATGCTGTGAAACCTACAAAAAGCTATTAACTTAACTGGTCCGTTGACTTTCTTCTGTTCATCGCCTCGGCTGCTCCCCTAGATAAACCTTCATCCTCATTCATAAAAAAAAAAAACACATTCCTACCACAAACATCACCGTTAACTCTATTTACATCAATATTCACAATACATTAAAATTTCAAAATTAAAAATTCAGCATAAATTTCAGTATCAGAAAATTTCAAGATTTAAATTTGTTATCATTTTAATGTGCATCCAAAATTAAAGTCCTTGTAGGATGCCTCCTAATTAATATAACAATATATGCAGACCTGAGTCTGAGTACAAAGGGAGCATCTCCCACCCCTTTACGTTAATTAACCAGGTTCGTCTAATTGAGCTCAAAGACATACCCAAATTTTTCATCAAGAACATAAATACTAAATACTCCTTTCGACTTAAACAAGAAAATTTCACCTTAAAATTAAAAATTTGTTGTTAGTACAACTTCATTACTGTCCATTTTAAGTAAATAAATTATAAAGTTATTCAACACACACGAAAACATCAAAGTTCAAACAAAATAGTATAATTTACCTGAAGGTTACTGCACTCGTAGCTTCAATGTACCTCGTCCCTTTGTTAATCACACCATTCCAACTGGGTTATATTTACGGCTTCTGATTCTCAACGCTTTTAAAATTTCTCCACCACCATTCATCTAAAGTTGTTTCAGGGCTTTTCCGGAACTCAGCTGTGTATATCTGAACCTTGTTTTGTGGATCCAGACACGTTTATGAACCATTTAATTATTAACACCCCCGAAAAATAGCAACGAAATTCATGCTTCTTTCACCAATATACGCCAAAACTGCCTACTTTTGTGTATTCATTTGTCGTTGCAAATTTTGACTAATTAGTACAGTGATACTAACTTTATTACCTTGTATCTTCTTTTCTAAGTGCACTAAAGTACACTCATTGTAGCACGTAAAGAACAAACTGTTTTTAAATCACCAAAATATTCGAGCAAACTGTTTAAATTATTTAATCAAAACCGGAAAACTAAAAAGCACTGTTTAACGCATTGAATCAAGTCGAAGATCTAAGAGACCTTGTTTATATTAACCTCCGTATATATAGCGGTTAGCCTGTCTATCGGTCTGTTCCCCAAAACGGACAATTCTAAAGAATTTCGCATGCTAGGTTCCCATTCCGCAGCCCGGCATGCGATTTTTACGAAATTTGCACTCGCACCAGTTACATCTCAGAAATTTCGACACGGCTCGCAACTTCTGGAAATAACTAATTGAATTTTATACAGAAATGTTATTTTTACCTCTCAATTTTGCCTTTTATTTTCACCCAATCGCAACCCCGTGACGTTGCTCCACTCACGCCTTTTACTATATGTGTCTCGGTCTTGCGCATATTATCTGTCTCTATCTACCCTGTTCTTATTGGTGCAAATTGATATTCTTTATTATCGATTATTTCAGTCCATGTGGACTTGTGAAATACCCACCTTTAGCATTTCTCGTACCTATTAAGCTACGGTTTCTCCAAGATTCTCTGTAACCATTAATTATCTGCAAAATTTACGCAGAATGAGCTTTTTAAAAATACGCAGGTGTTCAAACATACTATTAATTCTCAGAGCTTTATTTCATGGTATTTTATTGGGTTTTTACAAGTTTTTATAGATATTATCTGTTACTAACGGTTCAATTAACTCCAATTAAAATAATACCCTTTAATTTTTAGTGAATCCTAATTAAATATTCAATTATTATCAGTACATTTTGTTTAATACCGGTTACTTAAAATAGGGTTAATTAATATAAATTTTGCACGTAATTTCTCTTTGTTTCTTTACTAGGAATAATTAAATTACACGTAAAGTTTTCTAATACTGCTTTCTTTTATATAAAGCGTCTTATAAATAATTTAAATCTCTTATTTTTAATAAAACGAATGAATTTTTATGCTTCACGGTTTTTTTTAATAACGCGAGTTATGTATCCCCCAATTACATATATATATTGATATATTGAATCTAATATGAATTATTAGAAATTATTATGTAAAAGTATAAGTTCAATGCAACATTGTAACACAAGGATAACCCAGAGAGGTTATCGACAGTTCATGTGAACGGACATGCAACTTTGCATCCGTGAGGGCAGTGATACTGCAGGTGGCAGGTCACAGGCGGTCAACAGACCGCAATTACTTAGAATTAAGTTGTTACATTGTATTAAAGTGTACAATTAAGGAGAAACGCAGACATGAGATCTGCAAGTTCTCACAGCCGTGTGAGGGGCAGGTTATTATAAAAGGCCCGGGAGCTCAATGCCCGGCAGTCAGTCTTCGAACTCCATACTTCGTTGTTCAAGCTACTCACTAGTCAATAATTAATTTTAGTATTATGTACAAGTTCATCTGTTTCAAATTTAAATAAATGTGTTAAAGATTCAAAGTGTTTTTAAAAAACCAGCTCCAAAGGCCCGAACTTTAACTGGCGCAGTCGTAACGGATGTCAAAAGGGCACTGAAAATCCAAAAATCGGAAGATTGGTGACCAAGAATTTTTATTCGAAATTTTGGCAGAACCCAAACCAAGTTGGAGGAAGAACAAGCATAGTCTGAATCCAGCAACAAACCAAGTTGGACAAGGAACAAGAATCGTCTAAGGCCAACAATCAAACCAAGGTGGACAAGATACAGAATCGATCGAACCCACCAAAGAAACAGATGAAATTAATGTAAGTTCATTTCCATAACCTTTTTTTTATTTCAAACCAAAAAACCAAATTGATATATGCTAGTATTATAACTATTGAGTACCATTTATAATTACTGTTTATGAATTGTATTTTTATGAATATTTTCTTGAAAATAGTTCAAAGTGAATTATTTTCAAAACGAGACTATAAAACATTTTATGAAACTTGAATGTTAAAGAAATATTTTTTCTTTAAAAAGCAAATGAGACTTGATTATTTACAAAGAGATATTTTTTTCTTTAAAGAAGCAAATAAGAATTGAATTTAAAAAGAGATTTTCTTTTTAAAAGTAAATGAGAATTAATATTAAGATATCCTTACCATAATAAATAGAACGAACTCAAAATAATCCAAAAATAAACGGGCGTGCACATTCACTAACACCGAATAATTACCGCGATTCAACGCACGTTTATAAACCGGCAAACTAGAAACACAGAACGCAATTTAATTTCAAAGCTAAAGCTAATCTTTAAGCAATCACGGAACAATTATTAAACCATTGACCTCTATAATACTGATAAATCATAGCAAACACTCTGCTACGGTAATTTAAAACCACCTAAGATAAATACGCGAAGAAAGCATTCCTTATTATACAGTTAAAACTCAGAGAAAATCGCTTTCAGAATTCTTGCACAGTACTAAAGAAATAGCTTTCAGGAACTTTCAGTACTAAAGCAATTTGCATCATACACGGGACAATAAAATCGACGCAATTTCTATATTAATAAAAGCGTGTACAATTGCAATAAACTCTAAACGTTTTTCAACTAATTAATCAGCATTATAAAGTGCAGTAAAACGGTCATCATAAGAATCTTTAATTAAAACGCTAAAACGTTATCATACACTCATAATTGTAAACCTGAAAACGCACATTACGGAGAGATTTAATTACCAACAAGCATTATAATACCAAGAGATCTAAAATAAAACAGACGTAACACTTTATGCGAAAGCAGTTAGCAATTACAGAAACAGACGTATCTAATTTCTATTAACACCTGTAAGAGTTAAGTACCTCAACAAGTATAATCATATGTACGCAATTATTACAAAGTAATGAACACTATATCTTTTAGTAGTTCATGCAAACAATAAAGTGCAACCTCGAGTCATATTAATTACAAGTTGACAAAAGTTAAATAAAACAAAGCTAAACGAGAATAAATCTATCCATTTAAGATTCCTTAAGAAGCAGGAACTCAAGACAAAGTAAGAGCTGCATTAAAAACAGACAAATCCCAGACTACGGTAATTATTCTAACATTATTGAAATAAATCTCACAAGAACATCACTGCACTGTGTAATTAAATATAAACAAAGAACGACTACGATTTTAAAAATAACTCGACGCAATATAAACTTAAAATTAATAAATCTAATATTACAAGTACGAAATTAACCTCAATTTTTTACCAAATTTTATCCACCCAATCCTAACTGAAAATTAACCATTCCTAACTAAAAAATAACGCCGAAAAATAACGAAATAAACATCAACCTTTACCAAATCTTTATGTACCTAATCTAATTGAAAATTTAAAAACCAAAACCAAAGTTAACGTTTCAAATAGCTAAATCAACATCAATTTTACAAAACTCTAAGTTATCCAATCTAAAAGGAAAATTTAAAAACCAAAGCAAAAATAACGTCATAAAAGGAAAATCATCCCCAATTTTACAAAATCCAAAATTACTTAATCCAAAAGAAAACTAATACATCCAAAGCATAATAAACGCTACAAATAACAGAACTAACCCCAATTTTACAAATTTGAAATTTCACAACCCAAACGGAAAATTAATAAATCCGAAGCAAAAGTAACAATACAAATAGCGAAATAAAGCTTAATTCAAAAAAAAAAAAAAAAATTTTTTGAAATTTCCAAAATCGAAAACAACCCTTAACCAACATGAGTAACACAGACTTACGTCTCTATTTAGAGACAATTCAGACGTTTGATGGCACGCAGGCCCATCTCTCAAATTTCATTGGAGCATGTGAAATGTTCCTAAAAACCTTTTACAAACCCGGAGATGACGCAAGAAATTTATTGCTTATACGCTTAGTAATAAGTAAACTAGCCGGAAGGGCACTAACATTAATCGCCAGTAGGGACGACTTATCGGAATGGGACCAGTTTAAACAGCTACTAATTGCATATTTTGGAGACCAACGTAATATAAAATGCCTGGTACGAGACCTAATAAACCTTAGAATGGAACACAATCAATCCCCCTACCAATTCGGAATGAAATGCCAAGATGTGAGAAGTTTAATTTTAACCAAACTAAAAATCGAAGAACCCGACCAAAACGTTAGACATTTAAAAACAAAAATGTACGACGAAATGGCACTAGACACATACATAAACGCTTTACCAGAACGACTATCGGATAAAATCAGATTCCAACGACCCCAAAATCTAGAAGAAGCTATGAGCCTAGTCATAGAAGAAGAAAATGTAATGTATTACCGCAACAGACTATACAACCCCAACGCGAATAAAAGTTATTCACTAACAAAAACTATACAAGCTACAAGACAAACAATCCCTCAACAAAAATTCACACCCTTTAACACACAAACAAATCAACCGCGAAGTAACAACCCAAGTTTTAACAATACCAATTTTAATAATCAATTTAAAAATTTTTCAAGACCAACATTCAACCCAACTTTTACGAAACCCGCATTCCAACCGAGATTTAATCAAAACTTAAACCAACAAAGACCAGCATTCAACGCAAACCCCAATAGAAACACACCAATGACTAATACTCATAACAACCCTAACAATTATTACAAACCAACACCAATGGACACCTCATCTGGTAACACCAGACAAAACACAAAAATAACACATATCCGACCAAACCCTCATCAGAAACGTAATTTTACATCGGAAGAATTATTTCATCAAGAAATAGAAAAATTTGACACTGACCAGAATAATTACATTGAGACACCTACGAACAATGAATCAAACCATGCAGAAACTTATGAACGTGACGAACAATACGAAACTTACGAGGAGTACGACGACGAAAACTCGAACTCAAATTTTCAAATGGACCAATTCATAACCGACCAAACTTAATAAACTTAAATAATATAAATCACTTAGTATTACCATACATAGAAATACCCCACGCCGAATTCAAACTATTAATCGACACCGGATCCTCTAAAACATTAATTAGCCCCAGAACCGTACAAAAACATTATTTAGATTATGTAGAAAGAGAACCATTTAAAATCAAAACAGCCCATCAAACAACACTACACCAATTCGTAGCAAATATACCCTTACCGAGAACATTTAATGTTAAAATGAAACATAAATTTTGTGTATTCGAATTTAACGATAAATATGACGGATTAATCGGAATGGACCTTCTAAGAAAATTAGGAGCCAATATTGACATTAAAAATCGCTTATTAAGGACAAAATACGGAAAAATCCCAATTAAATTTCAAAACACACAAGTTGAACAAAAATACACTATAGAACCCCGAACGGAAAGAAAAATAAAATCCCAGTAAAATCTAACAAAATTTAGGAATAATAAATCATATGACATTTCAACAAGGAGTAGAAACCCCAACTGCCTTAGTACAAATAAAAGATAACTTTGCAACCACAACAATATTAAATTCAAACGACTATCCCGTAGAATTATCATTGACAGACCCAATTAACGTAGAAGAACTAAATTTTAACGAAATGGAAATAGACGAAAATTTAGAAAACGATTACAACCCAATAGAACATGACGAAATGTTAAGAGAAAATTTAACTAACATCCGCTTTAATACCGATATCAATCAAGAAGAAGAAAGAGCAATTAAAACTTATGTTTTGAATACCGAGACATATTCCATTGTGAAGGAATACCATTAACATTCACCAACACAGTAAAACATAATATCGAGTTAACAGACAATAAACCAATCTTTACAAAAGCATATAGACTACCTCATGCAAGCCAAGAAGAAGCTGACAGACAAGTAGCAGATTTATTAGACCAAGACATAATCCAGCACTCCAATTCACCATGGAGCAGCCCGTGTTAATAGTACCCAAGAAATTAGACGCAACCGGAAAGAGAAAGTACAGAATGGTAATAGATTATAGAAAGTTAAATGAAAAAACGGTAGATGACAAATATCCACTACCAAATATTACCGAAATTTTAGATAAATTAGGCAAATGCCAATATTTTACAACATTAGACCTAGCATCAGGATACCATCAGGTAGAGATGGAAGAAAAGACATATCAAAACAGCCTTCAGCACACCTAGAGGACATTACGAATACAAACGAATGCCATTTGGACTAAAGAACGCACCCGCTACTTTCCAGAGAGTCATGGACAATATACTACGAGGAATACACAATGAGAAATGCCTTGTATACCTTGACGACATCATAGTTTATTCCACATCACTGGTAGAACACATAGAAAGATTGAAAGAAGTATTCGAAAGACTTAGACAAGCACATTTTAAAGTACAATTAGACAAAAGTGAATTTTTACAAAAACAAGTATCATTTTTAGGACATGTAATAACACCCCAAGGAGTAATGCCAAATCCAGACAAAACAAATGCAGTTCTAAATTACCCATTACCAAAAACAAACAAGAAATCAAAGGATTTCTAGGACTTAGTGGTTACTACCGCAAATTCATTAAAGGTTACGCTCAGATAACCAAACCCCTGACAAATTGTTTAAAAAAGGGAAACAAAATTGAACACACCCGGAATTTATTAAAGCCGTTGACAAAATTAAAACATATTAACTAATCACCCTGTATTAGAATACCCAGACTTTACAAAACCTTTTATACTGACAACAGACGCATCGAATGTAGCATTAGGCGCAGTATTGAGCCAAGGAAAAGTAGGTAGCGATAAACCTATCAGCTACGCATCCAGAACCCTAAACGAAACCGAACAAAAATATAGCACTATAGAAAAAGAGTTATTAGCCATAATTTGGGCAACAAAATATTTTAGACCTTACCTATACGGAAGAAAATTTTACATATATACCGACCATAGACCACTAGTATGGTTATGCAAACTGAAAGAACCGAATTCAAAATTACAAAGATGGAGAATCAGACTCGAAGAGTATGATTACGAAATTATATATAAAAAGGGAATTTATAACAACAACGCAGACGCTTTAAGCCGAATCCAACTCAATGCATTAGAAACGGAATCCATTATAGGAAACGTAGACGAAGCAGAAATAAGGGAAGATCCAGACGAGAGCGACACAATACATTCGACACAAAACGAAGAACCAAAAAACGCGATTAAAATTTTAAACGAAGCAATCGATATGAAACCCAACCAGTTTATAATAACCGAAGTTTTAAATAACCCCAATCCAGTAAAATATACAAAAGTAGATAACAAAAAGATATACCAAATTCAAATAACTAAAGATGATAATGAGGAACAAATAATTAAAATTTTAAAAGAATACACCCCCGAGAAAAAACGATTTTATTTCTATTTCAATACCGAACATTTATACCAAAGATTCTCAGAATTATACATTAAATTATTCAATAACTCTGGACCTGAACTCATCAGATGTACTAGAAAACTAATAACACTAGACGACCCTGACGAAATAAACGATGTAATTAGAAATCAACACGAAGGAAAAACCAACCATCGTGGAATTAACGAAACAATAAAACAACTCATAAGACGTTATTATTTTAAAGACATGAAGGACTTGACCACAGATTTCATTAACCAATGCGAACTATGTGACAGAGCGAAATACGACAGGAAACCCCCAAAGATACCTTTAATGTTAACCAAAACACCCGACAAACCATTTCAAAAACTACATGCCGATACTCTAGTAGTAGAAGCGCAAAACTATCTAACAATTATAGACGCATTTACAAAAATAGGCCAAGCAATACCAATCACATCCAAAAACAGCATTGACGTGACCCAAGGATTTTTACAATATTTCACATTTTACGGAACACCCGAATCAATCACTTTAGACAATGGTAGCGAATTTAAAAATGAGACAATTCAAAACACCTTAGAACTACACAAAATAAACATTCATTTCATAACAGAAAACCACCCCGAATCAAACGGACTAATTGAACGATTACATTTAACCCTGTTAGAACAAATTCGATTATTAAGAATAAATTATAAAAAGGAACATATAACCAATTTAATGTCATACGCACTAATCTCCTATAATAACACAATTCACTCATCAACAAATTTTACACCCTTAGAATTAACATTAGGACATTCAGATTCACGAAATCCCTATGACATACACTACAATAAAAAAGTATATCAACAATATGCGAAAGATCACAAACAGAAACTAAAAATAACTTACGACAAGGTAAAAGATAAATTAGAAAACGATAAGGAACGTATCACCACAACCCGAAATAAAAATACCGACTCAAATAAATTTTCGATAGGACAAACCGTATATGAGAAAAACTTTCAAAGCAAGCGACATAAAACAGCACCCAGAAATTTAGGACCATTCAAAATTAAGAAAATATCAGATAAAAACATAGCAGTAGTAGACAACGGTAAAATAACGAAATACATTCATTTAAAAAACCTAAGACACCCTGTAATTTCAGATGGACAATCATCACCATTACCGTCAACCTCCACCCAGGTAGAACGGACAACCAAGTAATAATATAACATATAAAAACAACCCCGGTATACTACCAATAAACTAGGCAGTATACAAAATACAATATTTGCTCAAATAATATCCAACCTTACTTTAACGCAACAACTTTTAGCAACATTAAGAATAACGAAATAATATTTTTGATAGAAATCTAGATTGTAGAAAGTAACAATTATCAATACTATCATTTATTTGCTTTTCCAACAAAGGTTACTAGCACATACCAAGTAATCATACCCAAAACCAAATTCCTATCCCTAAATGAACTGAGATATGGTTATACAAACGAAAAATGTACTGAAGTAACACCAAACCAATATTTATGTCAATCGATGACGACAACAACCATTAAGGAAGACAGCCCTTGTGAAGTACAACTATTAAAATTCTCAAACCATTACGAAAACTGTGAAACCAAACAAGTGCAAATAACTAATATGAAAATTCAAAAAGTTACAGATAACAAATGGATAGCCATTTTCCCAACAGAAGTAATAGCAACCATCCACTGCAACCAAGATGAAAATAACCAAGCATTAATCGGAAGCAAACTAATTACCCTCAAAGAAGATTGTTATGTGAAATTGAAAGATGAAGTAATCAGAGTTTATCAAGATCCCATAGCAACAAAGAAACTTGCAAACCTACCGGAACTACAGTTCAAGATACAACAAGAAGACGAAGAAATAAACAAGAAACCTATGAAGCTAGAGCATCTAGACTTAGACGATCTCAACCACGCCGTGAAATTAGTGGAAAGTTATAAAGAACAATTAAGTGAAATCAAAACGCCAAAGTTACATTATAATAATATAAGTGTTTGGACAATTGTATTAATCATTTTAATAATTTTTGTAATCATGTATGTATTATACAAAATGTACCTTAGATATAAGAATGAAGGAAACAGTTCTAGATTTAAGGAAACAAAGAGAAAAAAGGAAACAATAAGCATACCATTAGAAACAATGAATTTTAAATGAATTTAAATAATGAATTTTATGTATTTAAAAATTAAGAAAAACCTTAATTTTTCATTTACGGTGGGAGGAGTTATGTATCCCCCAATTACATATATATATTGATATATTGAATCTAATATGAATTATTAGAAATTATTATGTAAAAGTATAAGTTCAATGCAACATTGTAACACAAGGATAACCCAGAGAGGTTATCGACAGTTCATGTGAACGGACATGCAACTTTGCATCCGTGAGGGCAGTGATACTGCAGGTGGCAGGTCACAGGCGGTCAACAGACCGCAATTACTTAGAATTGTTGTTACATTGTATTAAAGTGTACAATTAAGGAGAAACGCAGACATGAGATCTGCAAGTTCTCACAGCCGTGTGATGGACAGGTTATTATAAAAGGCCCGGGAGCTCAATGCCCGGCAGTCAGTCTTCGAACTCCATACTTCGTTGTTCAAGCTACTCACTAGTCAATAATTAATTTTAGTATTATGTACAAGTTCATCTGTTTCAAATTTAAATAAATGTGTTAAAGATTCAAAGTGTTTTTAAAAAACCAGCTCCAAAGGCCCGAACTTTAACTCGCGTACCTTTTCCCAAAGCTTCTACACGGTGATTAAAATTATTTGATGTGATTATTTAATTTTCTACCCTGGTCTAAATATGAGTATTTTCCCCCTATTTGAATACCAATAATCCCACTTATTTGAATGCAAATATAAAATATTTAAACCGCAAACAAAATTTACAAAAAAAATGCCTATCTCTCTCTACCCTTATCTATCTAACTTACCTACCTTATCTCCAATCCAAAAAAAATATTTACACCTATCCTATATCCCTATCCTATTCCTAACTCTCACCTAATTTTATAAACTGAAATAATCCCTAACTTCATCCTACTTATCCATCTAATCCTATATATCCTATTCCTAACCTTTTAACTAATCTTCACTATACTTTACTTCCCCCTACCTAATCCTATATACCTATCCTACTCTTACTCTATAACCTAACTCTCCACTAATCTTATATGAAATATCTATACTTAACCTATCTTATTTTCTTCCTACATTTACTCTTTATTCTCATCCTAAACTTATTTCTAATTATCTCCCATATTTATCCTATACCTAGCTTTATTTTCTATAAACACCTACTTCTACTCTTCTATATACACCTATTCTATCCCTATCCTATTTCTATTCCTATATCTATACTAAAATTCTCCTATCTCTATCCTTTGTTCATCAAGTTATTTAAATCTAACTCTCTTCTTGACCCTCCAAGTCTTTCTTCTCACCAACCTAATACTCTTCATCCCTATTTTTCCTCCTTTTATATCTATACTTGTCCTCCATATTATCTCACATACAATAAACTTATCATCCCTATTATCCTGACTCTTAAATATTACTTCTTCTTCAGTCCCTACACTTGTCTGTTTCTCATTTACTCTTTTTTTTTTCTGCCGACAAACCAAACGATACTACTTTAAAATTCTCGATTTTTCTCTCTACGGAAAATCCTATGTACCTTCTAGAATTCTTGTGTAATGGAATCAGCCAGAATACATTCCTTAAATCTACTTTATTAAAAACAAACTTGCCATTTAATCTCGTCAAAAGTGTGTCCATGGATGGTGGACAATGGAATTGCGGTTTGGTCCGTTGATTCCTTTTCCGTGCATTTTTAATTAATTCTGCCTTCACCTGCTCCAGATATGTTGCTGTTGCTTCTACCCCCACTAATTCTGCATGTTTTTGTACTAAAGCTTGAACCTCTACTCTCCTATCCTCTGGACATCTTATTGTGTTGATCTGTTTACCTTCATCATCCTCTACCTCTACTACATTAATACTAAACCCTGTGTCATCCTCTAGACTTCATAACTGCCCTTCCATGGCACTACCCTATCATTAATCCTTATTACCTTCCTTTCCATATCTATCAAAACCCCTAACTTCATCATACAGTCAACACCTAAAATGCTCTGAAACTTCAGTCCAGGTACAATTACAAACTCCTGTTCACAGCTTAAACCTCCTATATGTATCCTAAGCACCACAACACTATTTACTACAGCAAACTTCTTTTTATTTGGAGCTACTTCCTCCTCAATTTTGAAAAATTCACGTGGATGTTCATATACATATACACTGAAATCTAGTGGTCTGTCGCGTTCTAAAAATCCTGTCCAGGTCTGTTTTCACTACTTGGTCCTGGTCTAGCCGTCACCTCAGCGTATGTCCTAGGCGTTTCCACTCGTTCCGTGTCTGTATTAGCAGTCCCCTCATGTCCGGTGAACTATTCCTTCTGGTAGGTTCCGGTCTCGGTGCAGGTCCCCTTCCTAAACTATTACTTCTAACGTATGGTCGTCTCTGTTCCCAATTCTGTCGCTGGTATCCGTAACTATTCCCCCTTCTAGCATAGTTGTCCCGTCTATTGTCAAACCTAACTGTGTTGATCTGTCTTTCCCTATTATCCCGAGGTCGTCCACTACTTACGTCGTCGTACCTCTGCAGGTATTCTAAAACATTTCTCTGTCCACTATGTTCTGTAGTGCTACGTGTTGTCTTACTTCTACCTCGAAGTGTCATGATAAATACTTGATAATTTGTCGGTCCGTCAGTGGTGGGTTCAGTTGCTTTGCTATGCTATACTTGCGTATAGCATATTGCTCCCTACTTCCTGAAAATTCTCCCTTAAATTTCCCTGTGATTAAGTCGTCTCGTACCTGGTCTTGTCTGTGGTCACCCAGTAGTGCTTTAAAATCTGTCTTCAAAGTCCATGTAGGTGTCTATGTCCTGTCCTACTAAATTGTACCATGCTTCCGCATTGTCTTTCAATAAAGCCTTTATCGTATTCAGTTTAGTCTGTTCGTCAAATACATTTCCCACTAGATTTCTTACACTATTAATGAAAATTTGTGGATTTACCCTGTTATCGCCATAAAACTTCATGTGTTGGTCCAATGATACTCCACCTGTAGAAAATCTGGGACCATCCCCCGTTAAACTTGACATGTTGTATTTGATACTACTAACTTCGCGTTCTACCCTGCCTAACTGATCCCTACATGAGTCCGTTACTTCAGTCATTTTTACATTAATCTCTTCTTCACAAAAAATGCGTACTTCGGACTTTAAATGTCCCATTTCCTGTTGAAGACCTGTAATATCACGCTCATTTTTTTCAACCCTATTTTCAACCTCCCCCATTTTCACGGTAAGACTATCTTTAAATTCTGTAAATTCTTTAGTATTTTGTTCAATTTTCCCGCTTATCTGCTCTAATTTTCGGTTGGTCTCCTCCCTAGCTCTATTAGATTCATCGCTTAGCAGTTCTAATTTTCTGTTGGACCCTCCTCGCTCTATTAGATTCTTCGTTCATCCTCCCTAGCATTCTCATTATCATCTCGTTTCCTTGATCCCTGATTCCGTCCTCGACTGATCTCTACTGCCTCCAGCTTCTTCCATTTTAGAATTTTTCTCACACAATGCACTCTCGTCACTTCCAATTTCCACTCCTTGACTCCTTAACCACTCTTTCTCTGCATACGTTCTAATCACTCTCACACACTCTAAAATACTCTTAAATTTATCCACACACAGAAACTCTCTCTCAGATCGCCAGTTTCCTGGAATAAAATCACAAAATTTTATTTGAACTCGAGCCTCACTTTTGGGTTGCCAAAGAATACTATGTTTTCCTGTATTCGAATCGAGCCTCACGAATTGGGTCTCAAGAATGCTGTGAAACCTACAAAAGCTATTAACTTAACTGGTCCGTTGACTTTCTTCTGTTCATCGCCTCGGCTGCTCCCTAGATAAACCTTCATCCTCATTCATAAAAAACAAACACATTCCTACCACAAACATCACCGTTAACTCTATTTACATCAATATTCACAATACATTAAAATTTCAAAATTAAAAATTCAGCATAAATTTCAGTATCAGAAAATTTCAAGATTTAAATTTGTTATCATTTTAATGTGCATCCAAAATTAAAGTCCTTGTAGGATGCCTCCTAATTAATATAACAATATATGCAGACCTGAGTCTGAGTACAAAGGAGCATCTCCCACCCTTTACGTTAATTAACCAGGTTCGTCTAATTGAGCTCAAAGACATACCCAAATTTTCATCAAGAACATAAATACTAAATACTCCTTTCGACTTAAACAAGAAAATTTCACATTAAAATTAAAATTTGTTGTTAGTACAACTTCATTACTGTCCATTTTAAGTAAATAAATTATAAAGTTATTCAACACACACGAAAACATCAAAGTTCAAACAAAATAGTATAATTTACCTGAAGGTTACTGCACTCGTAGCTTCAATGTACCTCGTCCCTTTGTTAATCACACCATTCCAACTGGGTTATATTTACGGCTTCTGATTCTCAACGCTTTTAAAATTTCTCCACCACCATTCATCTAAAGTTGTTTCAGGGCTTTTCCGGAACTCAGCTGTGTATATCTGAACCTTGTTTTGTGGATCCAGACACGTTTATGAACCATTTAATTATTAACACCCCCGAAAAATAGCAACGAAATTCATGCTTCTTTCACCAATATACGCCAAAACTGCCTACTTTTGTGTATTCATTTGTCGTTGCAAATTTTGACTAATTAGTACAGTGATACTAACTTTATTACCTTGTATCTTCTTTTCTAAGTGCACTAAAGTACACTCATTGTAGCACGTAAAGAACAAACTGTTTTTAAATCACCAAAATATTCGAGCAAACTGTTTAAATTATTTAATCAAAACCGGAAAACTAAAAAGCACTGTTTAACGCATTGAATCAAGTCGAAGATCTAAGAGACCTTGTTTATATTAACCTCCGTATATATAGCGTTTAGCTTGTCTGTCGGTCTGTTCCCCAAAACGGACAATTCTAAAGAATTTCGCATGCTAGGTTCCCATTCCGCAGCCCGGCATGCGATTTTTACGAAATTTGCACTCGCACCAGTTACATCTCAGAAATTTCGACACGGCTCGCAACTTCTGGAAATAACTAATTGAATTTTATACAGAAATGTTATTTTACCTCTCAATTTTGCCTTTATTTTCACCCAATCGCAACCCCGTGACGTTGCTCTACTCACGCCTTTTACTATATGTGTCTCGGTCTTGCGCATATTATCTGTCTCTATCTACCCTGTTCTTATTGGTGCAAATTGATATTCTTTATTATCGATTATTTCAGTCCATGTGGACTTGTGAAATACCCCACCTTTAGCATTTCTCGTACCTATTAAGCTACGGTTTCTCCAAGATTCTCTGTAACCATTAATTATCTGCAAAATTTACGCAGAATGAGCTTTTAAAAATACGCAGGTGTTCAAACATACTATTAATTCTCAGAGCTTTATTTCATGGTATTTTATTGGGTTTTACAAGTTTTTATAGATATTATCTGTTACTAACGGTTCAATTAACTCCAATTAAAATAATACCCTTTAATTTTTAGTGAATCCTAATTAAATATTCAATTATTATCAGTACATTTTGTTTAATACCGGTTACTTAAAATAGGGTTAATTAATATAAATTTTGCACGTAATTTCTCTTTGTTTCTTTACTAGGAATAATTAAATTACACGTAAAGTTTTCTAATACTGCTTCCTTTTATATAAAGCGTCTTATAAATAATTTAAATCTCTTATTTTTAATAAAACGAATGAATTTTTATGCTTCACGGTTTTTTTTAATAACGCGTACCTTTTCCCAAAGCTTCTACACGGTGATTAAAATTATTTGATGTGATTATTTAATTTTCTACCCTGGTCTAAATATGAGTATTTTCCCCCTATTTGAATACCAATAATCCCACTTATTTGAATGCAAATATAAAATATTTAAACCGCAAACAAAATTACAAAAAAAAATGCCTATCTCTCTCTACCCTTATCTATCTAACTTACCTACCTTATCTCCAATCAAAAAAAAATATTTACACCTATCCTATATCCCTATCCTATTCCTAACTCTCACCTAATTTTATAAACTGAAATAATCCCTAACTTCATCCTACTTATCCATCTAATCCTATATATCCTATATACCTATCCTATTCCTAACCTTTTAACTAATCTTCACTATACTTTACTTCCCCCTACCTAATCCTATATACCTATCCTACTCTTACTCTATAACCTAACTCTCCACTAATCTTATATGAAATATCTATACTTAACCTATCTTATTTTCTTCCTACATTTACTCTTTATTCTCATCCTAAACTTATTTCTAATTATCTCCCATATTTATCCTATACCTAGCTTTATTTTCTATAAACACCTACTTCTACTCTTCTATATACACCTATTCTATCCCTATCCTATTTCTATTCCTATATCTATACTAAAATTCTCCTATCTCTATCCTTTGTTCATCAAGTTATTTAAATCTAACTCTCTTCTTGACCCTCCAAGTCTTTCTTCTCACCAACCTAATACTCTTCATCCCTATTTTTCCTCCTTTTATATCTATACTTGTCCTCCATATTATCTCACATACAATAAACTTATCATCCCTATTATCCGGACTCTTAAATATTACTTCTTCTTCAGTCCCTACACTTGTCTGTTTCTCATTTACTCTTTTTTTTTTTCTGCCGACAAACCAAACGATACTACTTTAAAATTCTCGATTTTTCTCTCTACGGAAAATCCTATGTACCTTCTAGAATTCTTGTGTAATGGAATCAGCCAGAATACATTCCTTAAATCTACTTTATTAAAAACAAACTTGCCATTTAATCTCGTCAAAAGTGTGTCCATGGATGGTGGACAATGGAATTGCGGTTTGGTCCGTTGATTCCTTTTCCGTGCATTTTTAATTAATTCTGCCTTCACCTGCTCCAGATCTGTTGCTGTTGCTTCTACCCCCACTAATTCTGCATGTTTTTGTACTAAAGCTTGAACCTCTACTCTCCTATCCTCTGGACATCTTATTGTGTTGATCTGTTTACCTTCATCATCCTCTACCTCTACTACATTAATACTAAACCCTGTGTCATCCTCTGTGACTTCATAACTGCCCTTCCATGGCACTACCCTATCATTAATCCTTATTACCTTCCTTTCCATATCTATCAAAACCCCTAACTTCATCATACAGTCAACACCTAAAATGCTCTGAAACTTCAGTCCAGGTACAATTACAAACTCCTGTTCACAGCTTAAACCTCCTATATGTATCCTAAGCACCACAACACTATTTACTACAGCAAACTTCTTTTTATTTGGAGCTACTTCCTCCTCAATTTTGAAAAATTCACGTGGATGTTCATATACATATACACTGAAATCTAGTGGTCTGTCGCGTTCTAAAAATCCTGTCCAGGTCTGTTTTCACTACTTGGTCCTGGTCTAGCCGTCACCTCAGCGTATGTCCTAGGCGTTTCCACTCGTTCCGTGTCTGTATTAGCAGTCCCCCTCATGTCCGGTGAACTATTCCTTCTGGTAGGTTCCGGTCTCGGTGCAGGTCTCCTTCCTAAACTATTACTTCTAACGTATGGTCGTCTCTGTTCCCAATTCTGTCGCTGGTATCCGTAACTATTCCCCCTTCTAGCATAGTTGTCCCGTCTATTGTCAAACCTAACTGTGTTGATCTGTCTTTCCCTATTATCCCGAGGTCGTCCACTACTTACGTCGTCGTACCTCTGCAGGTATTCTAAAAACATTTCTCTGTCCACTATGTTCTGTAGTGCTACGTGTTGTCTTACTTCTACCTCGAAGTGTCATGATAAATACTTGATAATTTGTCGGTCCGTCAGTGGTGGGTTCAGTTGCTTTGCTATGCTATACTTGCGTATAGCATATTGCTCCCTACTTCCTGAAAATTCTCCCTTAAATTTCCCTGTGATTAAGTCGTCTCGTACCTGGTCTTGTCTGTGGTCACTCCAGTAGTGCTTTAAAAATCTGTCTTCAAAGTCCATGTAGGTGTCTATGTCCTTTCCTACTAAATTGTACCATGCTTCCGCATTGTCTTTCAATAAAGCCTTTATCGTATTCAGTTTAGTCTGTTCGTCAAATACATTTCCCACTAGATTTCTTACACTATTAATGAAAATTTGTGGATTTACCCTGTTATCACCATAAAACTTCATGTGTTGGTCCAATGATACTCCACCTGTAGAAAATCTGGGACCATCCCCCGTTAAACTTGACATGTTGTATTTGATACTACTAACTTCGCGTTCTACCCTGCCTAACTGATCCCTACATGAGTCCGTTACTTCAGTCATTTTTACATTAATTTCTTCTTCACAAAAAATGCGTACTTCGGACTTTAAATGTCCCATTTCCTGTTGAAGACCTGTAATATCACGCTCATTTTTTTCAACCCTATTTTCAACCTCCCCCATTTTCACGGTAAGACTATCTTTAAATTCTGTAAATTCTTTAGTATTTTGTTCAATTTTCCCGCTTATCTGCTCTAATTTTCGGTTGGTCTCCTCCCTAGCTCTATTAGATT
The DNA here is from genome assembly GCA_036346225.1 of Platerodrilus igneus. Classification (NCBI taxonomy): domain Eukaryota; kingdom Metazoa; phylum Arthropoda; class Insecta; order Coleoptera; family Lycidae; genus Platerodrilus; species Platerodrilus igneus. Next base: position 122,066 of record JARFIW010000265.1, on the reverse strand, counting down.
CATCGCTTAGCAGTTCTAATTTTCTGTTGGACTCCTCCCTCGCTCTATTAGATTCTTCGTTCATCCTCCCTAGCATTCTCATTATCATCTCGTTTCCTTGATCCCCTGATTCCGTCCTCGACTGATCTCTACTGCCTCCAGCTTCTTCCATTTTAGAATTTTTCTCACACAATGCACTCTCATCACTTCCAATTTCCACTCCTTGACTCCTTAACCACTCTTTTCTCTGCATACGTTCTAATCACTCTCACACACTCTAAAATACTCTTAAATTTATCCACACACAGAAACTCTCTCTCTCAGATCGCCAGTTTCCTGGAATAAAATCACAAAAATTTTATTTGGAACTCGAGCCTCACTTTTGGGTCGCCAAAGAATACTATGTTTTCCCTGTATTCGAATCGAGCCTCACGAATTGGGTCTCAAGAATGCTGTGAAACCTACAAAAAGCTATTAACTTAACTGGTCCGTTGACTTTCTTCTGTTCATCGCCTCGGCTGCTCCCCTAGATAAACCTTCATCCTCATTCATAAAAAAAACAAACACATTCCTACCACAAACATCACCGTTAACTCTATTTACATCAATATTCACAATACATTAAAATTTCAAAATTAAAAATTCAGCATAAATTTCAGTATCAGAAAATTTCAAGATTTAAATTTGTTATCATTTTAATGTGCATCCAAAATTAAAGTCCTTGTAGGATGCCTCCTAATTAATATAACAATATATGCAGACCTGAGTCTGAGTACAAAGGAGCATCTCCCACCCTTTACGTTAATTAACCAGGTTCGTCTAATTGAGCTCAAAGACATACCCAAATTTTCATCAAGAACATAAATACTAAATACTCCTTTCGACTTAAACAAGAAAATTTCACCTTAAAATTAAAAATTTGTTGTTAGTACAACTTCATTACTGTCCATTTTAAGTAAATAAATTATAAAGTTATTCAACACACACGAAAACATCAAAGTTCAAACAAAATAGTATAATTTACCTGAAGGTTACTGCACTCGTAGCTTCAATGTACCTCGTCCCTTTTGTTAATCACACCATTCCAACTGGGTTATATTTACGGCTTCTGATTCTCAACGCTTTTAAAATTTCTCCACCACCATTCATCTAAACTTGTTTCAGGGCTTTTCCGGAACTCAGCTGTGTATATCTGAACCTTGTTTTGTGGATCCAGACACGTTTATGAACCATTTAATTATTAACACCCCCGAAAAATAGCAACGAAATTCATGCTTCTTTCACCAATATACGCCAAAACTGCCTACTTTTGTGTATTCATTTGTCGTTGCAAATTTTGACTAATTAGTACAGTGATACTAACTTTATTACCTTGTATCTTCTTTTCTAAGTGCACTAAAGTACACTCATTGTAGCACGTAAAGAACAAACTGTTTTTAAATCACCAAAATATTCGAGCAAACTGTTTAAATTATTTAATCAAAACCGGAAAACTAAAAAGCACTGTTTAACGCATTGAATCAAGTCGAAGATCTAAGAGACCTTGTTCATATTAACCTCCGTATATATAGCGGTTAGCCTGTCTGTCGGTCTGTTCCCCAAAACGGACAATTCTAAAGAATTTCGCATGCTAGGTTCCCATTCCGCAGCCCGGCATGCGATTTTTACGAAATTTGCACTCGCACCAGTTACATCTCAGAAATTTCGACACGGCTCGCAACTTCTGGAAATAACTAATTGAATTTTATACCGAAATTTTATTTCTACCTCTCAATTTTGCCTTTTATTTTCACCCAATCGCAACCCCGTGACGTTGCTCTACTCACGCCTTTTACTATATGTGTCTCGGTCTTGCGCATATTATCTGTCTCTATCTACCCTGTTCTTATTGGTGCAAATTGATATTCTTTATTATCGATTATTTCAGTCCATGTGGACTTGTGAAATACCCCACCTTTAGCATTTCTCGTACCTATTAAGCTACGGTTTCTCCAAGATTCTCTGTAACCATTAATTATCTGCAAAATTTACGCAGAATGAGCTTTTAAAAATACGCAGGTGTTCAAACATACTATTAATTCTCAGAGCTTTATTTCATGGTATTTTATTGGGTTTTACAAGTTTTTATAGATATTATCTGTTACTAACGGTTCAATTAACTCCAATTAAAATAATACCCTTTAATTTTTAGTGAATCCTAATTAAATATTCAATTATTATCAGTACATTTTGTTTAATACCGGTTACTTAAAATAGGGTTAATTAATATAAATTTTGCACGTAATTTCTCTTTGTTTCTTTACTAGGAATAATTAAATTACACGTAAAGTTTTCTAATACTGCTTCCTTTTATATAAAGCGTCTTATAAATAATTTAAATCTCTTATTTTAATAAAACGAATGAATTTTTATGCTTCACGGTTTTTTAATAACGCGTACCTTTTCCCAAAGCTTCTACACGGTGATTAAAATTATTTGATGTGATTATTTAATTTTCTACCCTGGTCTAAATATGAGTATATATATATATATATATATATATATATATATATAAAGGACCAATACATTTCTCTTTTTTGAATGAAATCTGGCAATACACAGTTTACATAAAGCTTTTCCAATTTTGGAACCAAACAACTCTCCCAAAAATGTCTCTGTAAAAATTTTTCACAAACAGCGGATTATTATCAATACTGTACAGTGTGTCCCAAATTCGATGTCCTTAATGGGTGACTTGGTTATTATTAAAGATACAATAAAACTGTTTGCGCTGTTATGGACTAAGCTTTTGAAATCAATACAATGGTGAATTTAGAAATGAGCGATCTTCTTTTCTTTTCAAATTATAGCCAAAAATTGATATTTTTAACAATTCCATTAATTTGTATAACTTCTCTGTTTGCAAAAATACTGTTGAAGTTTTTTATACAGTTTTTTACATAGAATACAGTGACGTATGCAAATATTTAATATTTATAACATTTTTAAAGTTATAATACAAGCTTGCATTTTTTTTAAATAGATACCACAGTTGGTTTCCACTTTATTTAAAAGCTCAAAAATATACAGTTCAATATATTTACTTTTTAAATGGCCGAATTATTCCATGCTTTGGGTATAATAAATTGTTTATTATATTGGTAATAAATAGTTGGCCGCAAAACAAAAGGTAAACACAAAATGATAATTGTTTGTATAACAAATGTCGTCGTAATTATTGCACATGCAATAAATTGTATTGTTAGTTTTAAGTGAAGCAGTCTATTACTAAATGGCAAAATGTGAAAATTTCAAAAAATACTATATGCTAGTTACTTATGTTGAGTCTGCAAGAATTCCCATATCAGCAGAAGCATTATATTTTAACAGGTAATTGTGTGACTAATACCAAATAATATTAGTTTGTTTCTATATAATACAGGTATCCGGAAAGACAACGAAATATTGAAACTTTCAAAAAGTTAGAAAGTAATTTACAACAGCTTGGGTGTTTTGATAAACCTAGAACGAGATAATATGCAGTTTTTAAACAAGAGGAAACTACTGTTGCAACCATAGCATGTGTGGAGACAAACCGAAGAACGTCATCTAGGAAAATTGTAAACGAAATGGGTGTTTCCAAATCGGCAGCTTTAAGAATATTGAAACATAATAAATATCGACCTCATAAAATTAAAATTATACCTAGTGTGTTTCTGGACGATTTTCATAAAAGAAGCCGATTTTGTCAATGATATCTTTGTAAGTGTGGTGCTAGTAACAATTTTGGAAATAAAATTATATAGTCTGATAAAACACATGTGAGTGGTGCTGGTATATTTCAAACACAACAATCGACACTGGTCTAATGAAAATACCCATCAAACGTATACGAAGTGTCAACAAGGCCGTTTTGGTTTGAATGTTTGTTGCTACATTGTTGGTGCCAAATTCCGACACCATATTTTTTAAAACAATCTTACAGCTGGTTGCTGTATTGAAATTTTGGACACCAACTTGTACGAATTACTGGAGGATATGCCTCTCGAAAATAGACAAAAAATGCTACAGTCATTCGTGATTATTTAAAAACAGAATATCTCAATAAATGGATGGATACGTTTGGTCTTGTTCAGTGGCCGCCTAGATCACCTGACTTGTCGATATTGGACTACTTCTTGTGGAATTTTTTGAAAGAGGAAATCCATAAAACCTAGCACCATAGTATTGAAGAGTTGAGGAATTCAATTAATGCAGCATTTAATAAAGTTAAATCAGTTTATTTATTAAATTTTATTAAGTCTTTAATAAAACGATGCGAACTGTGTTTAAGAGAGAATGGAGATCAGTTTGAACATCATCTCTGAAGTGTCAGTAAATACAATTGTTGTAGTGTTCCCATCTGTGTTCTAGTGTTATATACAGTGTGACTTTTTAGTGTGGTAGCCATTGATAACTCCGTTATTACAAAAGTTATGTAAACAAAATTTGGAAACCTAATAGGAACAACTAAAGTGCATATTTAAAAAAATATTTGGAGCCATACATGGTGTTCCGCAATTCCAGTACAAATCAAACCTGTATTTTTTTTAACAGAACACCCTGTCTATTGTTATATTTTGAAAAGCCAATAAAAAGAGCTTTAATTGGATATCAATGAGTATGGGTCTATTCTTTTTAGTTATGTATTAGTCCAGTGGCTAAGCTAAGCATCCAATCATGGCATTTTCTTCTAAAAGCAATTGAATATCTCGAAAACTAAAAAGAATAGACCCATGCTGATTGGTATCAAATTAAAAGTTCTTTATGGGTTTTTCAAAAATATACAATACATAGGATGTTCCATTAAAAAATGTAACTTTGATTTGTACTGGAATTACAGAACACCCTGTATGGCTCCAAATATTTTTAACATGTGCATTCTAGGTGTCTCTATTATGCTTCCAAATATTGTTTATATAACTTTTGTAGTAACAGAGTTATCGACCATTGCCACACTAAAAATCCACCCTGTATGTGTATATATTACTGTGATAACGTCTCGCTGTGGGCACCGCCAAAAGAGCTGTGATACAGGTACAGCAAATTGTAAAATTTGAAATTTCTAACTTACCTTCCTTTCTAACTTTTTTTTGCATGGCTAGTTCAACGAAAGTAATGGAATTTACAAAATGAAATCAAACAGCAATATCAAAAAGCATCTATACAGTCAAAAATACTTTCTCTTGTACAAAAGAATATAGAACATTTACAGCAGAGCTTCTTTCAAACATAAAATTATTCGTATTAAGTATTATCTCTATTTCCTTAATTATCAAAATGCCCCTCACCGAATCTTGCTTAAAATTTACAGAACTCAAATCTCTTCTCTTGTGGATAGTTTACCTGGCTTTTATTTTCACGCTTGTAAGGTTTGTTTGGCCAAAAAATTCTTGACAGTCTATTTAAAAAGTCAAAGTGCTTCGAACTCTGACCTCAAAGTTTCTGGTAAATATTCTTATAAAAAATATTATATGATTAAGATTTATTCTACCATAAACTCGAATGACAAATACTCAAATATCAGTTAGAAACAAAACAATCTAAAAGTATTACTTGCGAAATCCAATTCTCGTAATTAACGGTGTAAACACCTGCTTCTACTTTTAAATTGACGTCAAAATCAGTTTATAGGAATTTTCATATTATTTAAAATCTCCATTAAAACATCAGTTACCAAAAGTGCATCTTAGATTTAATATTTAATTAATTTATTAATGTATCAAAGAGTTTTCATCTTCATTGTATATTACAAAATCAAATAGCTGCATTCAACAACTTCCGTATTTCAAACTATTTCATATGTAAACTTTACATATTGTTTTAACGTCATAATCAACGTTACATTTACTTGGCGATGCAAAATTATGACTGAACTAAAGATTACAGCGTTATCAAGATTGATTGTAGGGTCGTTTTACGTGAGTAACGATGGCACTATTCTATGCTATTTATAGCGAATGAAGTGCATATTTTATGCATCGGAAATGTATTTTATGATAATAAATAAAAATGAATGAATTTATATTTGAATCGCATTTGCTTTCCTATTCAGACACATAATTAACGAAAATGCAATAAAATTTGCATCGTTTTTATGATAAATGAAAATAAATGTTGTTGTATTTATAATACGCTTAAAAATGATTGATTTGCATTCGCATGTAATGCGGTTTAAGGTATCTCAATAGTAATTATTTTTACATATACGGCTTAACTTTGTACTCATGGCTGTATTATGATTTAAAATTGGGGCTTTTAAATACACGGGAAGTGTGTTTTGCTTTTACGGTAACTTAAAACATGTTTTTTATACACAAAATTTTTCGCTTTCACGTCCATATATATATATATATATATATATATATATATATATATATATATATATAATATATATATATAGCCATGGAACCCCTTACGATTCCTTTAAGCTCCTGCGTTGGACGTCATTTTCATTGCTGTGATATCCGCACGATTGTGCGCCATTTTTATTGCTGTGATATCCCCACGATTCGATGTACCATTTATTATTGCTGTGAAATCCCTTTAAATGTTCTATAATTTGTTCTGCCTTGGCTAGCTCAAAAACACAACATGTCCTACTTCACGATTGGTGCTCTTATTAAAATTGATCTGAAATTCCCCTTTCTATCTGATGAAATAATTTAAATGAAGCAATCCAAAATTATACAATATAATGATTGGTAATATGTACATATACGCAGAGTAACAAACCGAATTTGTAAAATTCAACGAAAACACAACATCAAAACAATCTATAAGCCCGCTAATAAAATTTCACAAATACTACCAACCTCAAAAGATTCTTAAAGCCCCAGGCGTATATAGTATACCTTGCAGCTGCAGTTTAGTATACATAGGAGAAACAGGATGGTCAGTACAGACTAGACTAAACGAGCATACGCGATGCTTAAGAACAAGCCAGTGCAATCATTCAGTGGTGACCTAACACCAACATGAAACAGGCCATACAATTAACTTTGACAATACGAAACTAATTGCCAGAATTCTATTTTCCTACAATAGAAAAATCAGAGAATCTGTAGAAATCACTAAAATTCTAACAATCTAAACAAATACGACGGCTAATACCTTTCTCCCATTTGGAAAACGAGCCTATGTTCACAAAAGCAGAACTGTAACGTTCATTGATCCCCCCTATATAAACTACCACTTTTGCTACTTTCACCAGTTACTTTGTCAGAAGACGCCTTTTGGCTTAAATGGGCTGGTGAGTCTGCTAGTTCAGAAGTAACTTTCCTTACTTTGTATATTTTAACTTGTCTACTAAATATTATCATTCGTATCATTATTATTAATTTTATTATTTATTTTCATTTTCTTTTGAATCTGTCAATATTGAAACTGCATTTTCTGAACACCCTGTATTGAATCTGCTTTTAGTAATATTAAGTGTTAAAAACAAATTTGTCTGGATGAGTTGATTTTAGAATTATTTAATTTTTACGATATCCTTAGGATTTTAGAAAAAACGAAATAAATCAAAACGCTCTGCATTTAGGTATAATGAGCCTTCAAGGAAGTCTAGATTATTTCCACGTACAATTCAAAAATGCAACGAAAAATAGGATGTTCCACACGAAAAAATATAACTTTGATATGTAACTTTTTCTTGGGGCACCCTGTATATATCAAAATAATTTTAAAATGTAGCCCTTTCGGACTTACATAGATTTACTATGAAAAAACTTTAAACAAATACACCGTTTTGCTATAAAACTTTGTGGCATTCCCCGTGACTCACCCTGTATATATATATATATATATTATATATATATAATATATATATATATATATATGTTAAATGTTTTTATTTTTCTTGACCTTTTTACTCTTATTTGTTTGAGGATGATTTTTTGGGATATAGGTCAAAACATTAATATATACTTTTACATTTTATTGTGCCATAACCTCACTCGACCATACGTACGTTTCGACTGCTTGAGCCTTTTTCAATGTTTCAGTCATTCCTATAAATTAATTTACTAATATACTAACCTACCCTTATATAATTTTGTCACTTACCCTAAACTATTCTATTCGTTATACATTTATAAACTAAATACACTAAGCCTATTTGTATGTCATTTACAAGTACGTTACAAAATTCTTAACCTACCTTATTGATGAATGTGTGTATATAACCACATGTGTTGTATTAATACAAAATGTTATCCTAAACTATCTATTATCTATTAATACATTGCTATCACTACAGTAAACCTGATCCTCTATTTTAAATTATATATTTATATCCGATATTTCTCAATTTTATGTCCATTAGTTTTATTTTAGTATTATTATTTTTTTGTTCAGTTATTTAATTAAATTATGATAGATTTTACTCAAATTTTTTATATCTATTTTGTCATTAATTGCTGTGGGATTTAATGTTATGAAAATCATTTCATATAACTCTCTTTTTCTTTGGTTTGATTCCATTTTAAGTATTGTCGTTTTCTCGTAATTAAATTTGTGTTTATTTTGTGTTTCATGTTTAGTTAGGGCGATCACATTGTTTTTATCATATTTGTGTCCATTCAAACGTTTCTCAAGATGCTGCATGCTCTGGCCAATGTATACACTGTCACATCCTTCTTGGCATGGGATCTTATATACGGTGTGGGTTTTTTTATTTTTAGGTATTTTATCTTTTATTTTAGTAAATAAATTTTTATTTAGGTTAATACTTTTATGAGTTGTATCTATATCGTATTTTTTAACTAGTTTTTGAATATTCTCAGATAACCCATTAATATATGGTAAAGTTATATACGTTTTGTCATTTTTTTTATTTTCGCCTATATTTTTTGTTATGTTGTAGTATTTATTTATTTGTTTTTTAAAGATTGCATCTATAAAGTGTTTAGGGTAATTGTTTTCCATAAGAGCATGTTTAGCTTTTATAATTGCTTTATGTCTGTATTCAGGATTTGACAATTTTATGGCTCTGTCTGCCAAACCTATTACCACGGCCTTTTTGTGGGCAATATGATGTTGCGAGTGGTAGTTGATATACCTTCCCGACCACGTTTTCTTATTATACCATTCAGTTTTTAGTATCTGTTCTTTTTTAGTGTGTATAGTCATATCTAGAAAATTTAGTTGGTTGTTTTTTTCAATTTCTATGGTAAATTGTAGTTTTTCATGAAAACTATTAAATAATTTAAGAGTATATTCTATTTTATCCATTGGAACAGCACAAATACAATCATCAACATATCTATAGAAAAAAGGTATGTCAAATTCAATCTTTCTTAAAATGGTTGTCTCAAGTTCTTCTAGCACTAATTGTGCGATCACGCTAGACAAAGCCATACCCATTGCACAACCATTTATTTGTTTAAACACCTTGTTTCTATAAGTGAAATATGTTGATTCTAAAATTAGTTGAGTGGTTTTTATTATTTCTTGTAATGGTAGGTCGGTAAATTCTTTAATCTCTTGTCATTTATTTTCAATTATATTTAATGCCAAATCGATAGGAATTTTGGTGTATAGCGATATTACATCTAAAGAAATTAATAAATAATTTTCAGGAATTTTGATATTACTGATGTTATTTTTGAACTGCCACGAATCTTTTATATAGTGTGCATTTTTATATAGAATATTTTTTATGATATTTTTTAAAAACACTGCCAATTTATTAAATGGTGATTGAATGGACGAAATAATAGGTCTCATTGGTATGCCTTCCTTATGAAGCTTTGGCAATCCATATAGCTTTGGCGGTAACGAATTATTAATCGTTAATTGCTTACATATTGTTGGTGATATATATGTTTTATTTTCCCAGTGTTTAACTATTTCATTATTTATTTTTTGATAATTTATTGTGGGATTTTGCTTTATTAATCTATATGTATTTTGGTCCTGTAACAGCTCCTTAATTTTTATATCATAAACCTTCTCCTTCATTTTACAGTTTTATTAGATTTGTCTGGTTTTTTCAATTTCAATGAAATAAGTAAGGTTTCTCTTTCGCTTCATTCCCTACTACATGAACACCAACCAATTACACTGGAATTCAGTAAAGGTCAAAATGCTTCGAACTCTGACTAAAAAATTTGCTGAAAATTATCCCCTTCATAAGTAATAATATTGAGAACTTATTTTAATTGAAATTGCTAATATTTAAACATCCTTATTACTTACTAATAAAAAAAAAAATTTATACTTGCTATAGTTATTGTCAAATAGCGTTTATCCAAATCTCCTTTTCATCATAATTAACGGCATTAAATACTTCCTGGTTCTATCTCAGATTGACGTTAAAATACCAGTTTACAAAAGTGCTTTTATTGTTAATTGATTAAAATCATCAATTGTGATCTTCTACCAAGATTATTGATACTATTGTGATAAATCTTTCTTGTATTTCATCAAATAGTTAAGCTGATAACTTCTGTTTCTTGTGGAATGCTAATGAACTAGATTTCAAACTACTCATAAAGTGTAAGTATCATGTTGTAAAATAATTTAAAGCATGTAATTCTGCTTGTTTTACATGTTCGATGTTGTAAAAAGAATTAATTCTGAATGTCGAATACTGAATAACTCTTTATATACTAAATAATCTCTATACATCATTGTTCGATTTGAGTCCAGATTTATTTCGAAGCATTCGTCACCCTGAATGATGTAATATTTACGCGAATGTCGCGTTTTAATGGGCTAATCGATTAAGTGTGGTCGATATGATTTATGATTCTCCTGAAGCTTCGTCTATTCTTTTCTAATACACAAAGTGAATGGACGCGGTCTCCTTTTCTCTGTAATACGCAACACTATTAAACTGCGTTATTTTTTATCTATTTTATGGCTTTTTGATAGCCGCGCGTTTCTATGAATTGGAGTGTTTGTTCATTGATCGAAAATAATTGGCATTTAAAAAGTTTTAGTACACTTCTTAGTAAATTGACGTATTCGTTTATTAATAACGAAAATTCTGGAATTAATTTCTTCAGCATAAAGGCTAAAATTCATTAAGTGGCATTTTTAACAAGGATGAATATTTTATCTTTGGTTTTAAATGTTCTATCTACACACAGAATTTATCTTTGCCTTCAAAATGCGTTAAACTGACACTACTTTATGCAATTTACCTTTCAGTAATGCAGCGTATTACATTTTCAATAAACAACACGCATATCTTAAAGTGAAAATCGTTTTTACGATTATTTCCACAAGGTATCTTTCAAGAGCAAATTAATTTTATACACGTGGCTGAAATGCAATAATTTAAAAATTGAGTTTTTTAAGTTTACATTCATTTCATGATCTTTTCACGCTCTGCAATAAATGCAATATATGGAATTTAATTACATAATTAATAAGTGCTTCTTTTTATGTGTTAATGAAATACATTTATATTTACACAGTGCAGTAAAATTAAACATTGGGAAATTTTGATTTTTCCTGTTTTCTTCTCTTTGAATGGGTTTTTTTTCGTAGAATTTGTGTGTTCAATGACTTCTCCTGGACTCTTTATCACATATATATATATATATATATATATATATATATATATATATATATATATAGGGCGTCTACTGTCACGAAAAGTCACGAAAGTCATGAAAAAGCGGTAACTAAAGTAACGAAAAGTCACGAAATCCTATATCTCGGTCACCAATTTTTTCTTCATTGTTTGATTATCATATATATTTCCACAAATACGTCGTAAAATTTTATAGCCATACTTCAGATGTTGCAGCAAATAAATGTTAAAGGACAAAAAATTCCTTCATCGCACCGAAAACAGCCTGTCTCTTTTCATTATACATTTATTCGGTTGGGTTATATAAACCCTGCGGTTTTTGTTTGACGCCTTGAATCTAGAAATCGCGGCTTATCAATGCTTGAGCAGCAGTTTTGTGTGTATATTTCTGACATGCTTTTTTATTATTGTATGCGGCTGTAATAAATACCTGCTATTGTAATCAACCCCAGACACTGTGGCCCTGGCGCCAATGACCTTCATTGTAATAGGGAATTGGAATGTGGGGTAGGTAGCAGTCGGACAACCACATTTAAAGAATATTACTTGCAAGTCAGTCCTAAATAAAACCTTATGAGATGTGTTTTGTTTTGATTATTTGTAACGCGACAAGATTTTACGTTTTTAAGTTTACACAGTGCATATGTACTTAAAGTGAAAACTTTCTTGTAAAAATGCCTGGAAAATGTTCGTTTTCTGAACTTTGGCTGACAAATCCGATTTTTAAAAGCTGGTTACAACCAGTACCTGGAAATGTTCATGCTGCTTTTTGGGCCTACTGCAAAAAAAATTTGATATTTCAAAAGCTGGAATATATAATGTAAAACTTCATTCCAAGGGACTAAAGCATTCTAAAATAGCTAATCCAATACTCAATATGAAGCAACCAACTATTGAGAATAATTTAGTTAGAAATACTCCGGTCTCAGACTCTCCACAAAATGATATTTCAGCTTCAGTCACAGCTGATTTACCTGCAAAAGCGTATTCTGAAGAAGCTGATCGTGAAATTAAAAATATTGCGTCGTACATGATCCATAACGAGATACTAAAGCTGAAATATTATGGATTATGCACAAGATAGTATCTTATTCTTCGTCAAGAGTTCATCAGGATGCTACTGAACTTTTTCCAATAATGTTCCCAGATTCTTTTATAGCGAAAAACATGCAGTTACACAAAGACAAACTATGTTATATAGCCACTTTTGGCTTGGGTTTGTTTTTCCAAAACGAACTTTTAAATAAAATTAAAGATTGTATTTTTTTGTGTATAAGTTTTGACGAAAGCCTGAATAAAGTTGTGCAAAAATGCCAAATGGACATTCTTGTTAGATACTGGGATGATGAAGATAATATGGTTAAAACAAATTATTTGTCTTCATGTTTTCTTGAAAAAACCACGGCCATCGATCTTTTAAATGATTTTTTAAATACCCTGGATTCTCTTAGTATACTCATTAAAAAAATTTGTAACATCAGCATTGATGGACCTAATGTGAATCTGAAGATGCTTCGGGAACTAAAAGAACACATTCGAATTTCTGGTAGTGATGATGACCCCGTAATGTTTGATCTTTGTACGTGTGGGCTGCACATTGTTCATGGAGCATATAAAACAGCACACAATGGCACTGGTTGGTTTATCCATGAATTTCTACGTGCATTGTATTACCTTTTCAAAGACACTCCTACTAGAAGAGGAACTTTTATATATCAAACAGGTACAACAACATTTTCACTCAAATTTTGTTCAATAAGATGGGTGGAAAATGGTGATCTTTTACAGCGAGCAATAAAGCTATTAGAGCATCTTAAAAAGTATATTACAGCAGTTTCAAGTTGTCCACCAGATTGTGCTAGTTTTAAGAAAATCAGTAAAGCTTTGCCAGATAGTTTCTTGCTAGCAAAACTAGAATTTCTTTTGTCCATAGTGTCTGATCTCGAAACGTTTTTAACTAAATATCAAACAAGAGCCGGTGTTGCCCTTTCTTCATCACAATCTAAGTTCGTTGCTGCGTTGTATTGGGGAAAGATTTATAAAAAACTAATCAATAAAAAGTGCAAAAACGTCTTTGGATTTAATTAATATTAAACTTGAAGTTGCCAAAAATTTTTTATCGCCAATGCAGATTCATATTGGCTTTGGTGCTAAATTGGCAATCAAGAACTTGGAAAAACCTGTTTCAGAACTTCAAATTTTAGTGTTTAAAAAAGAATGTCAGACCTTTCTTAAACTCCTTTTTAAGAAAACCAGTGAAAAGTCACCTCTTAAATATAAAATTGTTAAAGGTGCATCATTTCTTTCTCCATATGTAATGAAATGTGAAACACTTAGAAAACAGAGGATTCAAGACTCATTAGAAGAACTTGTAGAAAAGAAACATATAAGTCCAGGTTGTGCCGATGGTATAAAAAGACAATATGAAACTTTGTGTGTATCAGAACGTGATTCTTTAAAAGAGTGGCGTAATGAAAGGCTGGATATATATTTTACCGAACTTTTTGTAAAATCCTCTATAAACGATAAACAATTTCTTACTTTTGTGAGGATAATTTTGACAATGTATCATAGCAATGCTATGGTAGAAAGAGGGTTCTCTATAAACAAAGAATGCTTACAGGGCGGCTTAGAAGAAAGATCGTTGATTTCACAAAGATTAATTTATGAAGCAAAATTTAATAATTTAGATATAACTGCTAAAATGATTCATGCTGTAAGGAATGCATCTTCTTTAAGATGTGAAGCTATTGCCGAAAAAAAGAAATCTAAGGAAAAGGAAGTATGCAGTAAAAAGCGGATTGTGAAAGAAGTTGCAGACTTAGAAAAGAAACGGAAGTACATAGAGAAGCATAACTTTGAAGAACTAAAAGCATTGGACATTGAGTTGGAAAAATTAAAGAAAATATTAAAACCATTATGAATTTAAATTGTGTTGTTATCAAATAACCTTTATATACTTAAGTACGACAAATGTCCTAATTACTTAATTTTGTGATTATAATATTATGAAACTGCAATCGAATAAATACAAGTAAGCTTTCTTTAACATAGGTCACTAATATTTTATAAAATGGTCACTAAAAGTCACTAAAAAGTCACGATTTTTTGTTTTTAAATCTCAGTAGATACACTATATATATATATATATATATATATATATATATATATATATTTAGGCTATAAAAAAGTTTTCATATTTGTTTGATGTTGCAGGTTATAGGTCAGCTGGTGTACTGATGAAAACTTTTTTATAGCCTAAATTTTCGCTTTTATTTTTAAAGCTTGATGACAGGCATAACTAAAACATAAATAAATTCTACATAAGCTGGTGTAGTTTTTAAAATTAGTTACTTACATTGATGTTAAAAACTATTAGCGTTCATTACAATTATGTTTTACAAAAATAATATCTTTATAAAATTTAACATAAACAGATTAATATATAGTAGATATAAAATTGTAGTAAAATGTTGGCTTGACAAACAAAAAATGATAGATTTTGATTAATATCTTTTTGTTTCTTAATTAATTTATAAGTATATGTGTATATGTCAGTAATATTTGATGTCAATAAATATATAGAAATACATAAATATACTTACATATATTATAAATATATATTTATGCATGTAGTGTATATAAATGTACACGAAAATACAGAACTATATATGTGTATATCTACACTGAGAAAAGGATTTTGTTGCTTCAACTGAAAATTAGTTGATTCAATTAGAATTTTGGTTTGTATATAAACAATGATCTATATGCATTAAATAGAACATAATAAAATGTTGGAAAACCGATTTTGAAGCAAACAAACCTAAATTTGCACCACAATAATTATGGCATTTACTCAAATCGCTATTAATGTAACTTGAATGTTAGGTATCGTTACTTCAATTGCTTGTAGGTTTGATTTGAATTATTTAATACTTTTATCAAATAAACTGTTGTGTTAAATCAACACGTTGAATATCCCACTTACATATAAAAATCATTGAAGCAAATACTTGAAAGGGTTTGTAGCATTAAAACAAACTATTCAAATTTTTCAACTAACCAAAAAGCGTCATTGGTTTAACTAACCCATATGTTGAGCAGATAATAATTATTAAGCTAAGTGGCTAATAAGGGTTCAAGTAATAACATTTTTGGTTTAATCAAACTTTTATTGTGTTGAATTGAAACATTTATAGCTGTCAAATCAATCATTTCGTTGCGTTGTACATTGTTTAGAAATAGAATTACTTTAAACATCCAAGGTAGTTTGATTCAATATCCAGCTTGATCGATTCCGGCTTAATGAAGTTATTTTAATCAATTTTTTTAATACTACTTGGCAATCAACAAATGAGTTTGTTCATCCCTAACAGATTTTAAAAAATATTGATTTAAAATAACTTCATTCAGTCACATTATCAAGTTGGATATTGAATCAAATCACCTTGAATGTTACATTAACTCTATCTCATCGTGCATAATTTTCAATTTAGCTTCCACTTCAATTTTATAAAACTGACACTGATTATTGAAAGTTTGTTTATTCCTTGAGGTTGCCATTGATCTTTGAAGTTATACGTTCGCTTATATAGTTGAATGCTAAAAACAACGACATTTAGTTATGGGCAATAAGACTAATTTATAGAAATGTACTTACGTGTTTTTAGACGAAAAGATTTTGTTTAAACATAGTACAGCATACTAAATTTATCTTCCATGTATTTTTACAGTTAGTTGAAATACTTTAATGGAAACTAACACAATAAACAATGCTAAGTAACGCTTGACGCCATGTTGACGTGTCGCAGTCGAAGGTTACCAGTATATTAAAGATATAATGTGCGCGCGCTGTATATCCAATACGTAGCATCGGAGACGCACAATACCGTTGCGTTCAACAAATAACGTCGACGTTTGATTTAGCAATCGTAGTTTATTTAAATCAACAAGCTAGAGACGTTTGTTTCAATATTAAATTTGTTACAAAACGTGTTCGTTTGACACTTTTTCCAGCATTCATTTAACTAAAATGGATTTTTTTCAACATTAATGTAGTATTGGACTAAAATATGAAATTTGTTGACAATATTAGTTTGTATTAAATACGACTGTTATTCAATGAAATTCACTTTTGCATTCTTTTATTAACCAACTGTTATTATGCATTCAAACAAACAAATTTAAGTCAACTAATTTTTGATGTTAGTTTAACCATCTGCAAGCGGTTCAGTGAATATAGTTTCGTTTAGAACGACTAAAAAATACTTGATCAAATGCTTTACTCTTCAAAACAACAGAATTGGTTGTATCAACCAAATCACTTTTCTCAGTGTATATGCACAAAGATACACACACGCTAATATACATACATACATGTACACATAAATATGGAAACAAGAAAAAACATATTCATATACATACACACATATACATTCACACACACGCACATACGCGCACACGCACATACAGACATATATATATATATATACATACATATACAAAATATATACACATACATACATATACATACATACATATACATGTATACATTCACATTTTGTTTCTGGCAAGCCAACATTTTACTTCAATTTTATATCTACTATATATTAATCTGTTTATCTTAAATTTTATAAGGATATTATCTTTGTAAAACATAATTGTAATGAACGCTAATATTTTTTAACCTCAATGTAAGTAACTAATTTTAAAAACTTCACCAGCTTATGTAGAATTTATCTATGTTTTAGTTATGCCTGTGATCAAGCTTTAAAAATAAAAGCGAAAATTTAAGCTATAAAAAAGAGTTTTCATCAATACACCAGCTGACCTATAACCTGCAACATTAAACAAATATTGTTAAATAGAAGATCATTATTATTAATAAAATATATACATATATATGTATATATATGTATATATATATATATATATATATATATATATTGCTGTGAATCTTCTCATATCTGCAGGTACTGGCCCTTCCAAAAACATTCGAGCCCCACAGTTTGGGCGCCAAGAAATGCTGTGATACCTTTAAAATCCGTGAACTACGCTTTTCGCCTCGGCTGCTCACCTAATGTTATAAACCTCCTCATTCATAAAAAACAAACACATTCCTACCAAAACATCAACGTTAACTCTATTTACATCAATATTCAGAATACATTAAAATTTCAAATTTAAAACTCAGCATAAATTTCAGTTTTAAAAGAATTTCAAGATTAATTTTATTATCATTTTACTGTGCATCCACAATTAAAGTCCTTGTTGGATGCCTACTAATTAATATAACAATATAAGCAGACCGGAGTCTGAGTATAAAGGAGCATCTACCACCCTTTACGTTAATTAACCAGGTTTGTCTAATTGAGCTCAAAGACATACCCAAAGTTTCATCATATTCCCGAACATCAAAACAAAATACCCTTTTTACTTAAACAAGCAAATTTCATCTTAAAATTAAACTTTTATGGTTAGAACAATTTCACTAATGTCCATTTAAAGTAAATCAATTATAAAGTCATTCAATACACACAAAATGTCAAACAAAATAGTATAATTTACCTGAAGGTTACTGTCCTCGTAGCTTCAAAGTATCGTTTCTTTAGTTAATCACACCATTCAACAGGATTATATTTACGGCTTCTGATTCTCTACGCTTTTAAAATTTGCTCCATCACCATCCATTCAAAGTCGTTTCTGGGCCTTTCCGGAACTCATCTGTGTTTATCTGACCCTTGATTCATGGATCCAGACACGTATTTGAACCATTTAATTATTAACACCCCCGAAAAATAGCAAAGAAATTCGTGCTTCTGTCACCCCTATACGCCAAAACTGCCTACTTTTGTGTATACATTTGTCGTTGTAAATTTTGCTAATTGGTACAGTGAAACTAAATTTTATTACCTTGTATCTAAGTGCACTGAAGTACATTCATGTTAGCACGTAAATAACAAGCTATTTTGAATCACTAAAATATACTAGCAAACTTTTAAATTATTTAATCAAACTAAAATGCACGGTTTAACATCTTCAATCAAGTCGCGTATGTACGAGCTTTTAACGCATCGAATCGTCAAAAGTCTAAGAGAGCTTGTTTATCTTCATCTCGATATATATAGCAAAAAGCCTGTCTGTCGGTCGGTTCCCCAAAACGGGTAATTCTAAAGAATTCCTCATTCTATGTTCCCAGTCCGTTGCTCGCGCGTCGATTTTTACGAATTTTCACTCGCCCCATTTATATCTCAGAAAATTTCCACACGGCACGCAAGCATGTCCGAGAAAAACTAATTAATTTTGTACAGAAATTGTTGTTCTACCTCTGATATTTGCATCCTATTTTCAACCAATTGTGACCCTCGTGACGTTGCTTAAATCCCGCCTTTTACAATATGTGTCTTTGCTTGACGCATTTCTCTTTCCTTCTCTAACCTGTTCGTATTGGTGCAAATTGATATTCTTTATTATCGATTATTTTAGTCCACATGGAGTGTGAAATAACCCAGCTTTAGCAATTCTCGTAACTATTATGCGACGTTTTCCCCAAGATTCTTTGAAACATTAATTATCTGCAAACTTTACGCCGAATGTGACATTTAAACTACGCAGGTGTTCAAATATAATATTAATTCTCAGAGCCTTATTCCGTGGTATTTTAATCTTGGATTTTCACAAGTTTTTATAGGTATTATATGTTACTAACGGTTTAATTAACTCCAATTAAATTGATTTCTATCCTTTCATTTTTAGCGAATACAACTTAAATATTAATTATTATGTGTACACTTTGTTTAATACCGGTTACTCCAAATAGAGTTAATTAAGATAAATTTTGCACGTAATTTCTCTTTGTTTAGGAATAATTACATTAAACGCAGAGCTTTTCAATACTGCTTCTTTTGATATAAAGCGTCTTATAAATAATTTAAATTTCTTATTTTTACTGAAACGACCGAGTTTATTTATGCTTCAAGGTTTTAATAACGCGTATTTTTTTAATGAAATTCCTTATACACGGTGATTAAAATTATTTGATGTGATTATTTAATTTTCTACCCTGGTCTAAATATGAGTAATATATATATTGCTGTGATACTTTCTCTTTACGATTTTGGGCGTCATAAAATGCTGTGATATTTCTCCAGCCCTACGATGTTTTATTAATTTTTAGCCCCACGTTTGAGCATGTCATAAAATGCTGTGTTATTTCTTTATATTAGACCCCTACGATAGACATACCATAAAATGCTGTGTTATTCCCTTTATATTAATCAAGCACTTATGGTGTGAAATGTTAAGTTATGGATTTTCTTTGCCTCAACTAGCTGATTCAATTAAATAAAGTAATTCTACAATACACAATATAATGATTAAATATTTACAACCTTTAGAATCTTCCCCTTTTCAGAATATTTACATATACCAGATTTAAGAAATTGAAGCCAGCAAAACGAGCCTGTTGTTTATATTTAGAGACCTTTTGAAACGTTTCAAGATGCCTATTACCTTTCATAAATTGATCAATGAAACCACTGTTTTGTTGACTCTTACATATGCGAAAATATTGAATTAAAACAGTTTTCAGTAATAAATTATATCAATATCGCTAACCTGGAATGGTTCTGTAGTTCCTCTGCATCCCCAAAGAGTTTTCGTGCCCAGTCTAAATATTTAGAGTCGAATTTGGAAGTCGACATCGAAACCAAAATACGATCCAAATCGTTATTAAGAACCCATAAGTTAATCCAATTTAAAATTCAAATTGAATATCAGTAAATAAAAGATATTCCATGTCCGTAATTAACAAGACAGTAATAGAACATATACCATGTCAGTAATTACCAAAAAGCAATTAACCAGAGTAATTATCAGGAGGTGATTAACCAGAGAATTAACCAGAGCAATTTACAGGAGGTGATTAACCAGAGAATTAACCAGAGCCCTGTTTTATTTATGTTAGAAATTGTATTTTTACTAAGTCGTTGTTTACTTACGTCTATAATAGATCGGCTCACACTTGCACAATTTTACACTTTTCAAAATGATTTTCATTTACTTTCGTATCACTGGTTACGTAAATAATTTAGCACTTCTGAGTATCGTCGTAGCCCAGTTTAAAATGTATACTAAACTTGTCGCTCAATTGCTATCGTATTTAAAGGCCGTACCTCTTGTTTTCCATTCGTTTATTCACGTGTTGGGGTGACAGCTTCTGCCTTTATCTTTGTGTACTCTGGGAAGTTTACCAATTGTATAGTTCAAATATTCGGATGCTTGCTTGACTTGTCACGTAATTCATTCCCATACCATAGTATTTAATTGAGAAATCCCACGAATTTCCGTTCATTAAGTCACGTATTCATTGTTTATTGCTTATTCTAATCTAAACTGAAATAAATTTGGTGTTTGTTTATTTCCTATTTAATATTGGATTTTTGAACAAATGTAATACTTTATGTCACATACGATTTTCAAATAATGCATAATTTTAGACTGCGTATACGATGATATATTTAATGCACTTGTTAAATATTTATCAAGCCAATTCATAAAGGTTTCCCATTGATTTAATTTTGATGCATTTTGTTACGTTTTCTAATCTTATCTTAACTTGTAACTACTCTTGAATATTTCTATTTCTTATGCGTTTAATCTCATGTCTTTTTATATACAGTGTGCTCTCAACTAACAATATGTATAGTGACCTATTTACTCTTATAATGTCTGTAATTATGTGCATTTGTTAACTGGAAGTTTCTTTTATTTATTCTACGACCCCTGTGACTTAACCTACCCCTAAACTCCCCTATATTTAATTGAAAACTTGGGATACACTCGTTCTACCAGATCAAACTACAGCATCAAATTGTAATTTTTATTCAACGTTTCGGCATTGCCTTTATGCTTTCTTCATAGACTGAAAAATTTAATGAAGATTATTACAATTAAATTCAAGCAGTATAGCTCTTTACTTACATAAATTAGTATGACTTACATCTGATTTAAATTTAAAAAACAACACCTATTCATGACATACAACTTGGTTAAATTTTTAAAAAATGGTTATGACCACATAATTAAAAGGTAACAGTCAAAAAGATTAAATAAATAAATTAATTAATTAACATTTAACAACATGCATTTAAACCTAAGCATATGGCGCAACAAGCATAACTAGACTAATCCTATTTAATAATCAATCATGTTGTCACCTGGTGACCATAGTAAGTAATAATGTAAAACCTATATCTTAATAGTTTAATGGCCAAATGGAACACACTAATAAATGAAGCACACAAAACAGAATACATAATTAAACATTTCTACACTGTTTGCGAAAATGACTGTTATTGAACTTGTAGAGTGCAGAGTAGACCATATTCAAGTTGTTCATATCCACTTTATTATTCAGTGGATTCGGTTGTTGCTGAATATAGAAAGATTCTAAAAAAGTCTCTTATAATAATTAGATTATGTATCTAATATAGTGGTATTCTCAAAGTTCGCTGTATGTATAGTATTGTACAAATGCGACACAAGAGCACAATTAGATTTCCCATCCTGGCATCGTTTTTTTGTTATATAATGCAGTTCTTTAGCCACTGTTTTGTCTAACCAATGTACGTTCTTTTGCAACTACATTGTATTTGATAAATAACGTTGCTGCACAGAGACTTATCTGTGCTATCTTTTTTTGTAAACAAACTAACCATCGATTTTTATAGGCGCATGTGATAAATAAGTCCGGTTGATTCAAAATCTTGGCAAGTGGAGGTGTTAGATTTTGAATGTAAGGTAGTTTTCTGAATTTTTTCATCTTTGATTGATCTAGTGCTGAAATTGGTAGGTGTTCTGAATACAATAACCGTTTTATAAGAGGTTTGGGATATGCATTATTCACCAAATTAAATTCCAATTGTTTTAAATTTTTATGAAGGACGTCTGGCTCACATATTCTGGTAATAAGATGTTTCAAATCATTAATGGTGTTAATTTTATGAGCGAGCGTATGGTTGGAGTGATAATTTATATACCTTCCAGAGTCAGTGGATTTTTGGAGATGTCAAAACTCAACGTATTGGTAGGCGATCTAATCACCAATGTGTCTAAAAATGGAATGCTTTGGCCAACTTCGTTTTCATACGTAAAAACCAAATTAGAATTATAGCTGTGGAAAATGTACACTGTATACTCTATCAAATGCTCTGGCACTGAACATAAGATGTCATCCACATATTTGACAATAAAGGGAATGTCAAAAGGCAGTAAATTCATGACAGACTGTAGTAAAGAATCCATGACGACTTGAGCAATGATAGGAGACAGTGGTGAGCCCGTAGGCACTAAACCAGAATACAAGAGTACACTTAACAAAAATAATTGCATGTATACAGTTGTAAAAAAGTTCCTTAGGGACAATCCTAGCATTATTGTAACAAAAGCTGACAAAGGTTCTGTCACGGTCATCTTAGATAAACAGGATTATTTAACTAAATCCAACGAATTGCTTGATGATAAAATGATATATAAAAAACTCAATGGGGATTTGACGTTCACTATACAAAAGAAGGTCAACAATCACATTAAACTTCTGTTCAATCACTCTATGATCACACCAAATGATAAACAAGGCCTAATAAAAAATAACTGCAGTCCAGGCAAATATTATGGTTTGCCCAAAATTCACAAAACTGATATACCTCTTAGACCAATTATTTCCTGTATTAATTCTCCTACCTACAATGTTGCTGCCTTTTTGTCAAAAATTTAAAAAAATTTCTTTCCGTTAGAGAGGTAGAACCTTAATGATACTTTTTCATTTGTAGACAGTTACAGACATGTTCAGTTACCTCCCGACCACATCCTGATTTCTTTTGATGTCCGCTGTTTGTTTACTAATATTCCCATTAAGTTAGTAGTGAGTATTATCATGGAGAAATGAAACCAAATTCAACCACATTGTAATCTGGATTTGAAATCGTTTTTATCAACTATTATCCAATTTTTAACAACACATACTTTATCTTTAACTCTACATATTACCTTCAGACTTTTGGCACATCTATGGGCGCACCACTGTCTCCTATCATTGCTCAAGTCGTCATGGATTCTTTACTAGAGTCGGTCATGAATTTACTTCCTTTAGACATTCCCTTTATTGTCAAATATGTGGATGATGTCTTATGTTCAGTGCCTGAGCATTTGATAGAGTATACAGTGTACATTTTCAACAGCTCCAATTCTATTTTGGTTTTTACGTATGAAAAAGAAGTTGGCCAAAGCATTTCATTTTTAGACACATTGGTGATTAGATCGCCTACCAATACATTGCTCTTTGACATCTACAAAAACCCACTTACTTTGGGAGGTATATTAAATATCACTCCAACCATATGCTCACTCAAAAGATTAACATCATTATTGGTTTGAAACATCGTGTTACCAGAATATGTGAGCCAGACTTGCTTCATAAAAATTTCAAACAATTGGAATTTACTTTGGTGAATAATGCATATCCCATATCTCTTACAAAACGGTTATTGTATTCAGAACACCTACCAATTTCAGCAGTAGACGATCAGAGGTGAAAAATTTCAGGAAACTACCTTACTTTCAAAATATAACATCTCCACTTGCCAAGATTTTGAACCAACTGGACTTGTTTATCATATGCGCCTATAAAAAATCGATAGGTAGTTTGTTTACAAAAATAAAAGATAGCACAGATAAGTCTCTGTGCAGCAATGTTATTTACAAATACAATGTAGTTGCAAAAGAACGTACGTTGGTCAGACAAAACAGTGGCTAAAGAACTGCATTATACAACAAAAAAATGATGCCAGGATGGGAAATCTAATTGTGCTCTTGTTTCGCATTTGTACGATACTATACATACAGCGAACTTTGAGAATACCACTGTACTAGATATAGAATCTAATTATTATAAGAGACTTTTCTTGGAATCTTTCTATATTCAGCAACAACCGAATCCACTGAATAATAAAGAGGATATGAACAACTTGAATACGGTCCACTCTGCACTCTACAAGTTTAATAACAGTCATTTTCGCAAACAGTGTAGAAATGTTTAATTATGTATTCTGTTTTGTGTGCTTCATTTATTAGTGTGTTCCATTTGGCCATTAAACTATTAAGATATAGGTTTTACATTATGACTTACTATGGTCACCAGGTGACAACATGATTGATTATTAAATAGGATTAGTCTAGTTATGCTTGTTGCGCCATATGCTTAGGTTTAAATGCATGTTGTTAAATGTTAATTAATTAATTTATTTATTGTATCTAATTGACAATGTTACCTCTTAATTGTGTTGCCATAACTATTTTTTAAAAATGTAACCAAGTTGTACGTCATGAATAAGTGTTGTTTTTAAGTTTAAATCAGGTGTAAGTCATAGTAATTTATGTAAGTAAATAGCTATACTGTTTGAATTTAATTGTAATAATCTTCATTAAATTTTTCAGTGTATGAAGAAGGCATAAAGGCAATGTCAAAACGTTGAATAAAAATTACAATTTGACGCTGTAGTTTTGTCTGATAGAACGAGTGTTTCCCAAGATTTCAGTTAAATCAGTTGTTTACCTATTTTTGTTCGAGATATAATACTAATTATATATATATATATATATATATATATATATATATATATATATATATGATGAAAATTCTGAACACACCCGTAGATACATAGTCATCATCGGTTTATGCAATGTGATGTATGTCAGAAAAGTTTGAATTGGATTCTATAAAATAAATGTAATTATGAAATGTATCGAGAAGATAATTTAACAGACCTGTCACTTACTTACTTTAGGATTTAAACAATAAATCAATCTTGGGTACCTTCTACAGCGAGGAGCTGCAGGTTACCAATTTTCCAGACACAAATGCTGAAAATTGCTGATTTTAATGGTATGGGTTTAAGAACGTGAAATGGGAAACTAAGGATAGCATAGTTATACAAGACTTTATCAAAAGTTTAGTCCCGAACGGGATATCCAGGGCTTCAAACTTATAGCAATTGAATTTTTCATGAAAGAAATAGCTGTACCGAATGTTGGAACAGACGAGTTATAGCATGAAATTCTAAATATGTCGTTTAGTAATAAAAACTTGGGTGAGTAAGACATAACAATTTTTATGAAAATCACCTACACGAATTGGACTGGAACAGTGCAGTGACCAATGAATTATTCAGTTCTATGTTTAAGTTTATTTTTACAAGAAATTATACCAGTAAATGCAACTGTTTATGTTAAAGGTTATTAAAACAAAACATCATCAGCTGTTGTTCGCAACACATACAGACACATTAATTTTAGCTATTTGTTTTGTTAAAAAAATTTTAATTAGTAACAACCCACATGTTATCTAAAAAAGAAAAAATGTTTGTATTTTACATTGTGCGTCACGTTCACATTATTTTTCAATTTATGATTGCTCGTGGTAATGGTTGGAACAAATTAGATCATTGTACGGTCAAAACAATTGTCGATGCACATAATCAAAACTTATTGAGTTTTAGATTTAAAGTGATGGTCATCGTAAAGGTTGAGATTAATAGGGTAAGTCTGCAAATTGCACCAAGATGGCATGGCAGAAATGTGATAGTTGGATCATAATGGTTGTCATGGTGTAATGGGAGGTGGTATGTAGAGGTGGAGGTGATGTGTGGAGGTGGAGGTAGAGGTGACGTGTGGAAGTGGAGGTAGAGATGGATGTGATGTGTGGAGGTGTATATGCATGTGGAGGTGATGCGTAGAGGTGGAGATGGAGATGATTTATGGTGTGTCATACCTCAACCGGCTTATTCACCCTAAAGAACTGTTGCCAATGCTTGACTTTTAAATTCTGAATTTTTATCTAAATTTTCAACTTGAATTCGTTCAATATTTCCATTAAGATGGATTAATTGTGATAAAATTCTTTTAAATGTAGAATCCGAAGGGTTTCCATCTAATTTTGATAAATTATTGTGAATCAATTTAATAGATGTATTTGTTTCAGTGCATTCATTCTCAAAATTTTCTGCGTAATTATCTAAATTTATTAAATGATCAGGCTTTGCGGCTTCTTTTGCCAACTGTCTATCTATGTTTTTTAATTTTTCTGGTGTAACATGCCCCTCGTCGCACATCAAAGATTACGAATTGAGATTCTTGAATTTGAGATTTTGAATTGCAGTTTCCTTTACCAAAATTTTAGAGATCTAAATTGATAGTGGACTAATAAGTTTTTGAAAAGGAAATTTGACTAAATACGAAATCAAACATCTATATATAATCGAGAAGTTAATGAAATACATTATATTACTCTTTGTCTCTTGTCCACCAAATAGTACGCCTATTTTATAATTTATAAAGTCTCGGATGGAGCTAAAAGGCTATGGTGCTCAATACAAAGCAAAAATACTGAATTCAGAAATGAAATTGCCTGCAACATTGGAAAGTTAAGAAGGGCAAACCAAAATCATGCAAAACCGAATAATGAGTGTGTTGCGGATCACACAAACCTAACTGATAGTATATAACATTAATTTAAAAGGGTTAGTGATACCACACGTAATTTATTGAGCTTCTATCAGTCTTATATGAAAGAAACGCGCGATCACATCCACATTACGAAATATTACATTAATAAATATGCATAAAAGCACTATGATTTTCTAAATTATCAATCCTACTGTAGAACATAATTTCAATAAAGCAAAATGTTGCTTGTATAGCCATGAAATTTTAGGAGTACAAAGTAAATCAGAAGTTTTGCATTAACAGGTACAAATTTTGTAGACCGAGTTACTGAACTAGATTTGAAAACATTTTGTAGAACACATATCGACATTAGTAACAGGCAACTGTCACTTAATTGTTACTGAACAATACATAACAAACAAACCAAGAATTACACTTTTTTAAACAGTCGATTCCACTTTCCATAAACACATAAACTAATTTTACAAATTCTCTTTGGCTCAAGATTACTGGTGTTTGTGAGGCAGTACTCATATAATAGTCTATTATTTGCTTTTAAAAATTTTAAATATGAAATTACAATAATTATAATCAGTACAAACATCCTAACATGTAACCTATTCTTTCCTTTAAAAAGTCTTTATTGAGCAAATCTGACATAAACCAAATGCATTTTTTCTTTTTGAATATATTCTCCAGATGGGAAACTATTAGTGGATACAATTAAGTTATTTTACGAACATGTAGCCTATCATTCAAATAAGTTCCTTAAACCATAAGTGCCATGAGAACTTATGTTTACTATAAAGGGTGTGTAAATTCTTGTATCACTTTTGTGTTGTATTCCGTTACTTTAAATTTGAATATGTTTGTCTTATATATAAATGATTACAATCTAAACAAACAGTTTAATTTATAAATTATATTTTTTGTTGCAGGTGATTGGTTGCATCTTAAATTTAGAAAGTCGTTAGTTTATTGAATTTACGTTTTTTTTCTCAATGCTAATATTTAAGTTTTTCAATTTATTAATAATTTTGTGACAGTCCTTACATGTAAGGAAGCCATTTATAGTTTTAGTTTTTGGAATTGTTGTTTGTTTTATTAAGTTCTATATTTCTGGTAATTTGTCTATTTTCTTGATTGCATTATAAATTGTTTATTAAAGAATTAGGATAGTTGTTACTTTTTAAAGGCTTACTAAGTATTTTTAAACAATTTTGGTTTAATGTTTTTAATCCTAAATACAGTTAATTTTTACTTCAAAGAAGTGCTATGAATAATAATTTATATAGCGTCCAGAAGTAATAGTTTGGTATACCAATTAGCATCCAGAAGTAGTGGGTTTGGTATACCAATAAGTAATAATTTGATTTTTATTTTTGCTGATAACAAGCGTATCCGAAAATGGAACATAGTTGCTAGTTTCAGTTTCTACTGTGAAATGTATGTTTTTATTATATTTGTTTAATATTTCTAAAGTATGGTTTATTTTTTTTTTGGAAAAGTGTTTACTTAACAAATTTTTTTAATAAATTGTAATGCAAATCAAGGATTAGATATGATTTTATCTTAAAAGTGAATGTATTAGAATTTGGTATACCAATTAGCGTCCAGAAGTAGTGGGTTTGGTATACCAATAAGTAGTAATTTGATTTTTATTTTTGCTGGTAACAAGCGTATCCAAAAATGGAACACAGTTGCTAGTTTCAGTTTCTACTGTGAGATGTATGTTTTTATTATATTTGTTTTATGTTTCTAAAGTATGATTTATTTTCTTTTGGAATAGCATTTAGTTAACAAAATTTTTTGATAAATTGTAATTCAAATGAAGGATTATTTTTTATTTAATCTTAAAGTGAATTTCTTATAATTTGATATACCAATTAGCGTCCAGAAGTAGTGGGTTTCGTATACCAATAAGTAATAATTTTATTTTTATTTTTGCTGGTAACAATTGTATCCAAAAATGGAACACAGTTGCTAGTTTCAGTTTCTACTGTGAAATGATGTTTTTATTATATTTGTTTAATATTTCTGAAGTATGGTTTATTTTCTTTTGGAATAGTGTTTATTTAACAAATTTTTTGATAAATTGTAATTCAAATAAAAGATGAGATATGATTTTATCTTAAAGTGAATTTATTATAATTTTTTATATGATAGGATATAAGTTAGTTAGTTCATTGTAATAAAAATAAACGTTGATAAAAAAAAAATAATAAAATCTATGATATCTAAAAATGTGTTTTTTGGTATATTAGAATTTTGTTGTAAAATTTTTTGGTGTATTGGTGAACAGAGGTACAATATCGTACCTGATTATTATGTAGACATCAGATAACTGAATACTATTTATAAATTCAACAAATTCAAAGGAATTTTTGATTATGTAAATATTTTTGGCCATTGATTTTAGTAAGATTTCTGGAATGAATTTAAAATTTTTTTCTGTTGGACTGTTGTTGAGCGCAACTCTTGATCGCATTGGGTAGCCTGGTTTATGAATTTTTGGAAGAACATAAAATTTGGTGAATACTATTGTAATTGCTTAAGTTCTAAATGTTTAGTATACAAAATATTTCTTAGTATTATAGTGGTTGGATCTTTTGGGATTTGTGAGTAAATATTGACATCGTTTAGTAAATCTTTAATTTTATTTTCATATTGGATTTGTGCCATTGTTGTGGTTGTTATCTTTATCAGATAATTATGTTATCAGTCAGTATCTTTGAATATCTCTTGTTAAAAGTATAATCACGGTTATTATTTTTATATAAAATAGTAGTTATGATATTGGAATTAGAGCTTGTTACAGCTCTTGATCTCTTTCTGTTTTAACTTCAAGCATAATATTCTCAATACCAACTAATAAATTAGTTATCAATTAATTATTCATTATTGGTTTTAGGCAAAATTTTGGACCTAAAGCAAGAACTTTGTTGGCATCTTTTAGTATTTAAATGTTACTAGTATTGACAAACCACATGTCACATTGATTAAAAATGACAGTTTTTGATGTATTTAAAATGACATCTATTTCTGTTAAATTATTGTTATGTACTTGATTGAACTTTCTATTATACAGAATAACTTGTCTGCATGAATACGCATTAAGAATATGATTAGATAATATATCAGCAACAATAAGTTTTAGGTTAATAAGTTCTTTCCCAACAACAACCCATGTATACCGGTTGAGTTAGCATTTTACATGAAGGCTACTTGTCAATATTGATGTACATGCATTCTGTGTTGTATTTCCATAACATATTATCCTTGTTTTATGATTTTAATAGCTAGTATCTTCTGTTAAAAGTGCATATTTCAATTTTTGTTTGCAACTTGATTTCTAATATTAAATTTTAGGGTTGTTTTTCCTCCCTACGCCTTTTCATTGTGCGTTATACGTATGCTCTTCATTCTGTTTATGCTCCTGTATCCTTTATCTCAAGAACGTTGCCGCACTATCAACTTTATTATTTATCATTTATTGGCGTTGCCGACCAGCTGTCGTTACTCTGGATTACTATTCCAGCAGCCTAGGACTTCGACGACCTTTGATGTGAGATAACTAAGTACAGAAGCTAATCATTGAGTAAGATTATTCCATGTATTTATTGTTCGTTGTTAGTGTTTGTGCTTATTTGGTGCCATTGTGGTTTTATTATTTTCCTTTCATACTACTTAATATTAATAATTTGAGCTATTGCTGTTCATAAGAAGTACATCTACTTCATTCAAAATTCTGTAATACTGATATACAAAATTTAATATTTAAAAATCAACATTTAGTATATTTCTAGGCACCCTCTTTACTGCCTAGGGTGATTCATTAAGATAATTGTGAAATATTTCAACAGTACGTTAAGGTATCTAATATTTACACCATTGTTAGAGATTGCTCCCACGAGGTGCTTATTTGAAATTGAGGTTAGAACACCTAGCACTTAATTTATGGTGCATTTTACGTACTACTACATGCTTTCTTGGGCAGGGGTATATGAGTACGTGAGTAATAAATAACTTTAAAGTGAGTGAGAAATTAAAAGTTCTTCTTTCCTGATATGCACTCGTGCGGGATTCCTTACGGTATTATTTACTAATTTTGTATTTTCTATTCTTGTGTTAATCATAATTGATGTAATATTGAAATTCAACTGGTATTTGCAATTTTTGTTATTAATTGTTTTTGTGTTCCGATGCGATATTAAAGATAGTTATTTTGTGAAGTTGCGTGTTTTATATTTATGATCTGGAAGGGGGTTCCTTCGAAGTCTGTTGGAACTAGGACTTTAGGTTTCATACGCTCCTTAATTGTTATCAGTTCCTGGCGCCTTGGCATTCCCTGTCCAGGCTCTGATTCAATACTAACCCTTATTAATATAATCTGTGCAGTACATTTTCTGATCTACCCTGACTAAGCCGGAGCAAAAGTTGTCACCACACTCAACCCAAAAGCCGCTACCTAAGCACTTTTCTAGTGGCTGTCGACTTGACTTAAATTTTCCGTGACAGAGTTAAGAAGTTAAAGTTAGAAGATTAGATATTGGAGCGGTACCGAGAGAGGTGTTAATAAGAGCTGGTATTTAGAGTGGTTTGGATTGAGGCGAATAAGAATTGGAGTGGATTTATAAGGCCGAAGGAAGACGAGTTAGAAGTGATTTGGGTTTTACATGCGATCGAAAGGCATTGGGTGGAAAAATTTATAAAGCGGCACAGAATTTGAAAGAGCAGGTTAAAATTGGTATTGGATTGTATATTGCTGGATTGGAATGAGTGGTTGAACAGAACGACGGGATAATAAGAAGAAAATTAGCGTGAGGAAGTTAAAAGTAGAGGCTTTTCTAAATTCAGTTAACTATTTATAGATTTGGGTGGAAAATAACAGAAATTATATCAAAAGCCTGGTGTGTGGAAAGCCAAGTAGTCCATGTGAAAGTGGAGCGTAGTGTGAAGACACAGTCGGCTACCGAGATTGTTAGCCAGAGTTAAGGAAAAGGCCTACAACTAAGAATAAATCGGGTGAGTACTGTGTTTTTAGGAGCGTCAAAGTCATTTGGTAAGTTTATTTGAATTGGCACAAGGCTACACGGATCTGTTTGTGTATTTGGCATATACGCATAAAAAAAGGGTTAATTATACTAAAATTAAGGTAGTGCTGTTTGGTCGGTGTCGTGACCATCTACCTATCACCGAACCCACGGTAGGTAGGTGTAGATACTCTGAGAAAAAGATTCTAAATAGTCGAGGCACACTCATATAAGTTTTTTTGTAGACTGACCAAATATATTTAAAGCACGTAAAATAGTCAAAAATTTTCACACTATCAAGCAAATATATATATATAAAGTATTATAAATTTAAATAAATCAAAATAATATATATATATATATATATATATATATATATATTAATATATGTAGTAACAGGTTTTTAGGTCTGCTGGATAATGAAGTGTACTCTTTATAAACTAACCTTTCAGTTTTATTTTTAAACCATTATCAAGGATACTAAAAATTGAGAAACGTTAGAATGGACGTAAAGTTGACATAAAATTTTAATACTATTGGGTGAATAGTTTCTAACGATTCTCCCTTAGACATGACAAAAGATCTTCAAACAATTTTTTATATCTACATAGTAGTGTGTTTGTACCTACATGTACACACGTCCATAATGCAGTCAAAATTTGTAGGCCATTTTTGGGGAGAATCATAAACGGAAAAATCATAATCAAAAATGTCTCACACTCAGATCTTTGTAAATATAAATACAATACTACTAAAACTAACACGAAAGAGGATGTAGCATTTTCTAACTTAACTTAACACTAGGATTTTGACAAGATAATTATTTTATTACCTTATTTTGATGATGATGATGATGACCTTATTTTATTATATAATATAAGTAGTGGGTTTTAGGTCTGCTGGATGATCAATAAGACTCTTTTTTATTACCTAAAAAATATATTTATATTCTTCTTCAGAGGTACTATAAAATTTACAAACGCATTAACAATAAATAATTACATTCAAGATATACTCAGTAAATTGAGGTTTAAAATATATGAAATGGCATCAGATATATAAATAAAATAATGTAAAAGGTTGTTGAAACATATAATAAAACTGTTGTCCTGTTGAAACACCGGACAAGGATCTTCTCTTGGAAATAATAAACACAAAAACTGTGACTGGTTTGGAAAATCCATATGATTCTGATGGAAATGTTATACTAGTAGTGGAGAATGAAGAACAGAATTCGGAAACATATAATGTAAGTTATTAATTTATTAATAATCTAAACTTTCAAAAGAATTTTACTAGGACTAATATATTGACACCCCTATCAAACAAGGACGTAATTCACTTTTACTAATTTTTCAGGACGACGTAAAATGTAAAACTTTTGACATCTAGTTGTATTACAATTAACATTTTATTATTATTTATTTACATCATACACATACATCATTACACCATTGGCGTGTCTCCCTCCTGGATTCGCCAAAATGTATTATCCGAACGTCCTTGGGGAGTGTCGATATGTATTACTTTTTGTTCTTACAGTGATATATTTATTTTGATACTGCATACATTGAAGAGTGGAAAATAAAATTGTTATTGATGTTTCTTTTTTACAGGTGGCCAGTTCTAGTATGGCACCACAATTGGACTGGGGAGATTACAAGGCGAGCCGTCTCAAAACACCAGTTTCCAAAGAATTATCCCAACCAAAAGACTGGTCCGCAAGAAGACGTCCTATAGCCACCTCGTTAACGTCGTCTAACATTACTGAAAATTACTTACAGCTTGCAAGCATTAAACAGGAAATTGCAAAAAACCAACTAGAGAGTGATATGGCAGAAAGTGTGTTTAAAGACAAAGAAAACGCCATTAAATTAGAAGTATTAAATTTAAAAAAAAAATCATTACTTTTAGAAGTAGAGTTGAAAGAGTTAGAAGTGAAAAAAATGAAATTAGAATTAAGTAGATATAATTTGTAATTTTCTTTGTATGTTTATTATGTATTAATTATATTTGTTACTATACATTAAACCTTAATATTTAACTTGATAAATTAATTGACAATTTAGAACTTTATAATAATTGAAAATTAACTATCATTAAAAGTAACACAAAGAACTACAAATTTGCAAAATATTGATTAACCAACATATTCCTTAGTTGAAAATTGCCTTGAGCTCTATCATGGTCGTGAATTTCTGCTTCTAAAAGTAATTGCTCAAATTCGTTAGCATTTACTTCATCTGGTAATGGTGGAACTTCCTCACCCGTGTTTTGGCAAATGTTATGCAAAACAGCTGTAGCAATGATAACAGGCATTATGTTATCTAGTTTTAAACGACATCCGTAAGCCATAATAGGAAATCTGCGTTTCCAAATGCCAAAAAGCTTTTCCACAACGCCTCTGGTTCTTATATGGGATTCGTTATAACGTTGCTCAGCTCTTGTAGATGGATTCAATATTGGTGTTAACAAATATGATCTGCTATTGTATGCACTGTCGCCTAAAAAGGTTTTTGAATGAAAACTTAATTTTTACGAATATCCAATTAGTGTTATTATAGTATGCGGTCTACACAAATAATACTTGTCCTATTTGGTCTACCGCTACGTTGTGATCTATTTATAAAAGAGATTTTAATCCAATTTACCTAAAAGTATAGCATTATTCCAATCTCCTTGTTCTAGGGATGCTCGTAATGTGCTGCTGTTAAAAATAGTGGCATCATGAGCCGATCCAGGCCAACGAGCTACAATATCAGTAATATTCATAGATGCATCTGACACAACTTGTACATTTATAGAAAAATAGCCCTTTCTGTTTATAAATATTTCAGCATCGTTGCCCCCTATTTTGTTGAAAGTATTTCATTTAAAAGTTCATACACAGTGATAACGCACCAATAACACGAGGAAATGATGCAGTTCTAAAAAATGTTCGCTGACCCAATAACATTTCCTCATGTGTCGCTGGTAACTTAATGTACTTTGGACGTAACAGAGCAAGTGCTCTTGATACTCTATGAATAATGCGACAAGCAGTGGAAATGTGAACTCCTGCAAAGTCTGCTATCAATTGAACATGACCGCCGGTTGCAAAATACCTCAAGGCTGTTAGGAACTGTTTCATAGGTGATACACTATTGTTTCTAAAATAGAGATCGAAGACTAATTATTATAATATATATTAATAAATTTTGTTAGTTACCCATCATAAGCAAATTCTAGTTGACCCTCAATTAAAGGAAGAATATGTAAAGCAGTTTCCTTGGTGATTCGAAATATTTTAAAAAACTCCAATTGAGTCAAGTTGTCAAAATAATCTTCCCTATGCAATATTATGCGTGGTATTCCAACTTCAATCAACTCAACTACCTCTACATCATCGTCATTTAAATCAAAGTCCAAATAATTCATTGTAAAATATATATATATATATATATATATATATATATATATATATATATATATATATATGCAAACAAATAGTAAGGTTAAGTTGCTAAGGAGGACTAAGCAGTGAATATCTGTGGCTTAAATTTGAGGAACAGATGACAACTTAAGTTTTCCTTAAAATTAGTGTGCAATGCAAGATCTGTCACGTAGCGTGTTTAAGGAGCACTTAAAATTTAAGGAGAACCTGAGCAATCGGGCCTCAATAAACCAATTATTATTATTATTTCCATATTAATAATTAATTAACTGTATTCCGTTTGTTAGTATTTTAATTTGCAGTACACAGATATATTGAG
The DNA here is from genome assembly GCA_036346225.1 of Platerodrilus igneus. Classification (NCBI taxonomy): domain Eukaryota; kingdom Metazoa; phylum Arthropoda; class Insecta; order Coleoptera; family Lycidae; genus Platerodrilus; species Platerodrilus igneus. The sequence continues at coordinate 86,238 of JARFIW010000265.1, read as the reverse complement.
GTTCTTCTACTACTACGCAGCGCCATGTTAATTATTGTTTGTAGTGTACTCTAATGAAGCCAGACGTAGACTGCCTTTATTAAAATTAAAACATAAGGCCATACATTCAATAAGGCTAGTGAGGATGTTAGGCAACCCAACTTACAGAAGATACAATTGGTGTTGTCTACCTAACATATATATATATATATATATATAATTTGAACCCATTGGACAACCAAATATTTGTTTGTAGTATGTATTATTGTAAGAATAATATAAAACAAATATTTGGTTGTCCAATGGGTTCAAATTTAAGTCCCATAATTGCTCAAATTGTAATGGATTCATTATTAGACACAGTAATTCCCATGCTACCATTTCGATTACCTTTTATTAAGAAATTTGCAGATGATATCATAACATCTATTCCGAAAGATAAATTGAATGAAATATTATAATTATTTAATAACTACAATAAAAGTATTCAGTTTACTATTGAAGAGGAAACAAATTGTAGTCCGTCTGATGATCTGCAAGAACAGTGAAACCGGTCACGGGCATGTCTTTTTGCAAAATAACCAACAATTTATATATTGATTTCGTTCCCCTATGCTCGAATTACTTTCTCCATGCCAGGCAAAATTACTCGTTAAATTGTAGTGTTCTATTTTTAGATACTCAACTAATTAGAAACAGTAACAATAAAATCATTTTAAACTGGTATCAAAAACCTTCAAATTCTGGTAGACTACTTAACTATCATTCATATCACACATATAACACAAAAATTAACTTTATATTAGAACAAAAAACAGAATCAAGAGAATATGTCATCCTACCCTTTATAATCAAAATTTATACAAATTAAGAAAAATTCTTCAAAATAACACAAATCACTCATAAATAAACTTCTATTCAGTCATTCAAACGAATCTATAGATTCAATTACTGAAACTGATGTAAATACAAATACAAATAGACATGATTCTTCATACAAATCTCTTCCTTTCATAAAACAACTTACACCTAAATTATGCAACACATTTAAGAAATTTAATATCAAAATAGTGAATAAAAATATTCTATCAATCAGAAAAATCTTTTCAAAAATCAAAGATCCATCACAGGCTCTTAGTGAAAGACATGTTATATATAAAATTAATTGTATTGATTGCAATCATAGTTACATAAGCCAAACTTCACAAAATTTAAAATAACGTGTTACCCAACACAAAAGTGATGTTCGGGTAAAACTAATGCACGTTCCTATAAATGCACATCATAAATAAAGACCACCATGTAGATTTCCAAAATGTCAAAATTATTGCTAGAGATAAAAATGAAAATAAAAGAAAATTTTTAGAAATGTGTTATATTTACAAAACCCCATATACAATGAATAAGATGACATATGTTGATGATCTAAGCTCTATCAATACATACCTTCTAAATTATGAATACATAAATAATAAATTTAGTCACAAAAAAGAAAAATGATCAATTATAGCTTGTTTGTTTTATTACCACAATTAAATTTAAATGATACACAAAGGTTATTGAAATATTAATGATATGTTTGAATATTTGAATTAATTCATATTTATTAACTGATAATATGTATGTGTATGTATATGTATTGATGAAGGTTGTATATTTATCAATACATACAGAATTATGTACATGCATACAAGTATGATGTAAAAAAATAACAAAAGGTATACAAAATAACTGCCAAAATTTAAATGATATACTTCAAAAAACAACATCCAAACCTATACAAAATAGTTTTATTATATGTTTCAACAACCTTTTACATTATTTTATTTATATATCTGATGCCATTTCATATATTTTAAACCTCAATTTACTGAGTATATCTTGAATGTAATTATTTATTGTTAATGCGTTTGTAAATTTTATAGTACCTCTGAAGAAGAATATAAATATATTTTTTAGGTAATAAAAAAAAGTCTTATTGATCATCCAGATGACCTAAAACCCACTACTTATATTATATAATAAAATAAGGTCATCATCATCATCATCAAAATAAGGTAATAAAATAATTATCTTGTCAAAATCCTAGTGTTAAGTTAAGTTAGAAAATGCTACATCCTCTTTCGTGTTAGTTTTAGTAGTATTGTATTTATGTTTACAAAAATCTGAGTATGAGACATTTTTGATTATGATTTTTCCGTTTATGATTCTCCCCAAAAATGGCCTACAAATTTTGACTGCATTATGGACGTGTGTACATGTAGGTACAAACACACTACTATGTAGATATAAAAAATTGTTTGAAGATCTTTTGTCATGTCTAAGGGAGAATCGTTAGAAACTATTCACCCAATAGTATTAAAATTTTATGTCAACTTTACGCCCATTCTAACGTTTCTCAATTTTTAGTATCCTTGATAATGGTTTAAAAATAAAACTGAAAGCTTAGTTTATAAAGAGTACACTTCATTATCCAGCAGACCTAAAAACCTGTTACTACATATATTACATATATATATATATATATATATATATATATATATATATATATATATTTTGTATAGGTTTGGATGCTGTTTTTTGAAGTATATCATTTAAATTTTGGCAGTTATTTTGTATACCTTTTGTTATTTTTTTACATCATACTTGTATGCATGTACATAATCTTGTATGTATTGATAAATATACAACTTTCATCAATACGTATACATACACATACACATATACATTATCAGTTAATAAATATGAATTAATTCAAATATTCAAACATATCATTAATATTTCAATAACCTTTGTGTATCATTTAAATTTAATTGTGGTAATAAAACAAACAAGCTATAATTGATCATTTTTCTTTTTTGTGACTAAATTTATTATTTATGTATTCATAATTTAGAAGGTATGTATTGATAGAGCTTAGATCATCAACATATGTTATCTTATTCATTGTATATGGGATTTTGTAAATATAACACATTTCTAAAAATTTTCTTTTATTTTCATTTTTATCTCTAGCAATAATTTTGACATTTTGGAAATCTACATGGTGGTATTTATTTATGATGTGCATGTATAAGGAACATGCATTAGTTTTACCCGAACATCACTTTTGTGTTGGGTAACACGTTATTTTAAATTTTGTGAAGTTTGGCTTATGTAACTATGATTGCAATCAATACAATTAATTTTATATATAACATGTCTTTCACTAAGAGCCTGTGATGGATCTTTGATTTTTGAAAAGATTTTTCTGATTGATAGAATATTTTTATTCACTATTTTGATATTAAATTTCTTAAATGTGTTGCATAATTTAGGTGTAAGTTGTTTTATGAAAGGAAGAGATTTGTATGAAGAATCATGTCTATTTGTATTTGTATTTACATCAGTTTCAGTAATTGAATCTATAGATTCGTTTGAATGACTGAATAGAAGTTTATTTATGAGTGATTTGTGTTATTTTGAAGAATTTTTCTTAATTTGTATAAATTTTGATTATAAAGGGTAGGATGACATAGTCTCTTGATTCTGTTTTTTGTTCTAATATAAAGTTAATTTTTGTGTTATATGTGTGATATGAATGATAGTTAAGTAGTCTACCAGAATTTGAAGGTTTTTGATACCAGTTTAAAATGATTTTATTGTTACTGTTTCTAATTAGTTGAGTATCTAAAAATAGAACACTACAATTTAACGAGTAATTTTGCCTGGCATGGAGAAAGTAATTCGAGCATAGGGGAACGAAATCAATATATAAATTGTTGGTTATTTTGCAAAAAGACAAGCCCGTGACCGGTTTCACTGTTCTTGCAGATCATCAGACGGACTACAATTTGTTTCCTCTTCAATAGTAAACTGAATACTTTTATTGTAGTTATTAAATAATTGTAATATTTCATTCAATTTATCTTTCGGAATAGATGTTATGATATCATCTGCAAATTTCTTAATAAAAGGTAATCGAAATGGTAGCATGGGAATTACTGTGTCTAATAATGAATCCATTACAATTTGAGCAATTATGGGACTTAAATTTGAACCCATTGGACAACCAAATATTTGTTTTATATTATTCTTACAATTATACATACTACAAACAAATATTTGGTTGTAAATGGGTTCAAATTATATATATATATATATATATATATATATATATATATATATATTACTCATATTTAGACCAGGGTAGAAAATTAAATAATCACATCAAATAATTTTAATCACCGTGTAGAAGCTTTGGGAAGAGGTACGCTTTATTAAAACCGTGAAGCATAAAAGGTTATTAGTTTCATTAAACATAAGAGATTTAAATCATGTACAAGACGCTTTATATCAAAAGAAGCAGTATTAAAAAGCTCTGCGTGTAATGTAATTATTCCTAAACAAATGGAAATTACGTGCAAAATTTATATTAATTAACCCTATTTTAAGTAACCGGTAGTAAAACAAAGTGTACACATAATAATTAATATTTAACTGGTATTCGCTAAAAATGAAAGGATAGAAGTCAATTTTAATTGGAGTTAATTAAACCATTATTAATAATAAGCATAAAAGTCTGTGAAAAGCGAAGATTATAATACCAGAAAATAAAACTCTGAGAATTAATATTATTTTGAACACCTGCGTAGTTTAAATATCACGTACGGCGAAAATTGTGTAGATAACAAATGGTTTCAAAGAATCTTGAAGAAACCGTGGCTTAATATTCACGAGAAGGTGCGATACGGGGTTATTTAACCCAGATAGTCCACATGGACTAAAATATAATCGATAATAAAGAATATCAATTTGCATCAATGCGAACAGGTTAGAAAAGGAAAGAGAAAATGCGTCAAGCAAAGACACATATAGTAAAAGGCGTGATTTAAGCAACGTCACGAGGGTCACAATTGGTTGAAAATAGGATGCAAATATCAGAGGTAGAAACAACAATTTCTGTACAAAATTAATTAGTTTTTCTCGGACATGTGTGTTTGCCGTGTGAGAATTTCTGAGATTTTAACTGGGGCGAGTGAAAATTCGTAAAAACCGACGCGCGAGCGACGGAATGGGAACCTAGCATGAGAAATTCTTAGAATTACCCGTTTTGAGGACAAAAGCGACGTGCCGGCTATTCGCTATATATACAGGTGGTAATATGAATTTCGGTCTCTTAGACTTTTGACTATTCGATGCGTTAAAAGCTCTTACATGCGCGACTTGATTGAAGATGTTAAACAGTGCATTGTAGTTTGATAAAATAATTTAAAGTTTGCTCGTATATTTTAGTGATTCAAAATAGTTTGTTATTTACGTGCTAACATGAATGTACTTCAGTGCACTTAGATACAAGGTAATAAAATTTAGTATCACTGTACCAATTAGCAAAATTTACAACGACAAATGTATACACAAAAGTAGGCAGTTTTGGCGTATATTGGTGAAAGACGCATGAATTTCTTTGCTATTTTTCGGGGGTGTTAATAATTAAATGGTTCAAATACGTGTCTGGATCCACGAAACAAGGGTCAGATATACACAGATGAGTTCCGGAAAAGCCCGAAACAACTTTAAATAAATGGTGATGGAGAAAATTTTAAAAGCGTTGAGAATTAGAAGCCGTAAATATAATCCTGTTGGAATGGTGTGATTAACTAAAGGGACGATGTACATTAAAGCTACGAGGACAGTAACCTTCAGGTAAATTATACTATTTTGTTTGACATTTTGGTGTGTGTTGAATAACTTTATTATACTATTTTGTTTGACATTTTGTGTGTGTTGAATTACTTGATAATTGATTTACTTTAAATGGACATTAGTGAAATTGTACTAACCATAAAATTTTAATGTTAAGATGAAATTTGCTTGTTTAAGTAGAAAGGGGTATTTAGTATTGATGTTCTGGATTATGATGAAATTTTAGGTATGTCTTTGAGCTCAATTAGACGAACCTGGTTAATTAACGTAAAGGGGTGGTAGATGCTCCCTTTTTACTCTGCATATATTGTTATATTAATTAGTAGGCATCCTACAAGGACTTTAATTCTGGATGCACGTTAAAATGATAATAAAATTAATCTTAAAATTCTTTTTAAAACTGAAATTTATGCTGAATTTTAATCTTGAAATTTTAATGTATTGTGAATATTGTTGTAAATAGAGTTGACGTTGATGTTTGTGGTAGGAATGTGTTGTTTAATTTTATGAATGAGGAGGTTTATAAAATTAGGTGAGCAGCCGAGGCGAAAACAGGATCACAGCAGTTTATGACGCCCAATCGGTGGGACTAGAATTTTTTTGTTGAAAGGACCTAGTTCCCGCATTCAAAGGAGTATATCACAGCAGTTTATGGCGACCACAACGTGAGGGCTCGAGTTCCAAATAAAATTTTGTGATTTTATTCCAGGAATCTGGGATCTGAGAGAGAGTTTTTGTGTGTGTATAAATTTAGGAGTATTTTAGAGTGTGTGAGTGATTTGAACGTATGCAGAGAAAGGAGTGGTTAAGGAGTCAAGGAGTGGAAATTGGAAGTGACGATAGTGCATTGTGTGGAAAATTTCGAAAATGGAAGAAGCAGGAGGCAGTAGAGATCAGTCGAGGACGGAATCAGGGATCAAGGAAATGAGTTAATGATGAGAATGTTAGAGGAAATGCGATTAGCTAGGGAGGAGTCCAACAGAAAATTAGAACTGCTAAGCGAAGAATCTAATAGAGTGAGGGAGGAGTCCAACCAAAAATTAGAGCAGATAAGCGGGAAAATTGAACAAAATACTAAAGAATTTACAGAATTTAAAGATAGTCTTACCGTGAAACTGGGGCAAGTAGAAAATAGGGTTGAAAAAAATGAGCGTGATATTGCAGGTCTTCGACAGGAAATGGGACATTTAAAGTCCGAAGTACGCATTTTTTGTGAAGAAGAGATTAATGTAAAAATGACTGAAGTAACGGACTCATGTAGGGATCAGTTAGACAGGGTAGAACGCGAAGTTAGTAGTATCAAATACAACATGTCAAATTTAACGGGGGATGGTCCCAGATTTTCTACAGGTGGAGTATCATTGGACCAACACATGAAATTTTATGGCGATAACAGGGTAAATCCACAAATTTTTATTAATAGTGTAAGAAATCTAGTGGGAAATTTATTTGACGAACAGACTAAACTAAATACGATAAAGGCTTTATTAAAAGACAATGCTGAAGCGTGGTACAATTTAGTAGGACAGGACATAGACACGTATCAGGACTTTGAAAACAAATTTCTAAAGCACTACTGGAGTGACCACAGACAAGATCAGGTACGAGACGACTTAATCACAGGAAATTTAAGGAGAATTTTCAGGAAGTAGGAGCAATATGCTATACGCAAGTATAGCATAGCAAAGCAACTGAACCCACCACTGACGGACCGACAAATTATTAAGTATTTATCACGACACTTCGAGGTAGACATAAGACAGCACGTAGCGCTACAGAACATAGTGGACAGAGAAATGTTTTTGGAATACCTGCAGAGGTACGACGACGTAAGTAGTGGACGACCTCGGGAAAACAGGGAAAGACAGATCAACACAGTTAGGTTTGACAATAGACGGGACAACTATGGTAGAAGGGGGAATAATTACGGATACCAGCGACAGAATTGGGAACAGAGACGACCATACGTTAGGAGAAATAGTTTAGGAAGGGGACCTGCACAGAGACCGGGACCTACCAGAATGAATAGTTCACCAGACATGAGCGGGACTGCTAATACAGACACGGAACGAGTGGAAACGCCTAGGACATACGATGAGGTGACGGCTAGACCAGGACCGAGTAGGGAAAACAGACCTGGACAGGATTTTTAGAACGCGACAGACCACTAGATTTCAGTGTAAATGTATATGAACATCCACGTGAATTTTTCAAAATTGAGGAGGAAGTAGAGCCAGAAACTGAGGAAAAATTATGTTTGCCAATTATTAATTTAGAAATTTTTGAGAATAATGTAGAAGTATTACTTGATACAGGGGCGGAGGCGAGTTTAATATCGGAGGAATTCGTCAGCAAAATTAGGGATAAGGTTTGTGATAGAATTATGCCTATAAAGCGTAGCCATTTAGTAGCTCCAAATAAAAAGAAGTTTGCTGTAGTAAATAGTGTTGTGGTGCTTAGGATAGATATAGGAGGTTTAAGCTGCGAACAGGAGTTTGTAATTGTACCTGGACTGAAGTTTCAGAGCATTTTAGGTGTTGACTGTATGATGAAGTTAGGGGTTTTGATAGATATGGAACGGAAGGTAATAAGGATTAATGATAGGGTAGTGCCATGGAAGGGCAGTTATGAAGTCACAGAGGATGACACGGGGTTGAATATTAATGTAGTAGAGGTAGAGGATGATGAAGGTAAACAGATCAACACAATAAGATGTCCAGAGGATAGGATAGTAGAGGTTCAAGCTGTAGTACAAAAACATGCAGAATTAGTGAGGGTAGAAGCAGCATATCAGGAGCAGGTGAAGGCGAAATTAAGTAAAGATGGCAAGTTTGTTTTTATTAAGTAGATTTAAGGAATTCATTCTGGCTGATTCCATTACACAAGGATTCTAGGAGGTACATAGGATTTTCCGCAGAGGGAAAAATCGATAACTGTAAGGTAGTATCGTTTGGTTTGTCGGCAGAAAGGAAAAAAATAGGAAATGAGAAACAGACATGTGTAGGGACTGAAGAAGAAGCAATATTTAAGAGTGAGGATAATAGGGATGAGTTTATTGTATGTGAGATAACAGGGATGTTAAGTATAGATATAGAAGGGGGAGAAATAGGGATGAAGAGTATTAGGATGGTGAGAAGAAAGACTTGGAGGGTCAAAATTAAAAAATTTTTTTTTTAAAAAAACCCCCTTTTTTTTTTACCAAAATTTTTTTTTCCCCCCTTTTGGGTTTTCCCCCCTTTTCCCTTTTTTTAAAAAATTTTTTAAAAATTTTTGAATTTTTTCCCAAATTCCAAAAAAAATTTGGGGGGTTTTTTAAAAAAAAAAATTTTTTTTTTTTCCCATTTAAAAAAAAAAAAAAACCCCCCTTTTAAAATTTTTTAAAATTTTTTTTCCCCCAAAAAAAAATTTTTTTTTAATTTTTTTTTTTTTAAATTTTTTTTTTTTTGGGGGCCCAAAATTTTTTTAAAAAAAAATTTTTCCCGCCTTTCCCTTTTAAAAATTTTTTAAATTTTAAAAAATTTTTTTTTAAAAAAAATTTTTTTAAAAAAAATTTAAAATTTTTTTAAAAAATTTTTTTAAAATTTTTAAAAAATTTTTTTTTTAAAAATTTTTTTCCCCCTTAAATTTTTAATTTTTAAAAAAAATTTTTTTGGGAAAATTTTTTTTTTTTTAAAAAATTTTTTGCCCTTTTTTTTTTTAAAATTTTTGGGAAAAAAAAAATTTTTTTTAAAATTTTTTAAAAATTTTTTTTTTTTTTTTTTTTTTTTTTTTTAAAAAAAAAAATTTTTCCCCAAAAAATTTTGGGGTTTTTTTTTTTTTTATAATTTTTAAAAATTTTTTTTTTTTTAAAAAAAAAATTTTAAAAAAAATTTTTTTAAAAATAAAAACCTTTTTAAAATTTTTTTCTTTTAAAAGTTTTTTTTGGTTTTTTAAAAATTAATTTTTAAAAGAAAAAAAAATTTTTTTTAAAAAACCCCCAAAAAAAAAAAAAAAAATTTTTTTTTAAAATTCCCTTTAATTTTAAAAAAATTTTTTTTTTTTTTTCCAAATTTTTAAAAAAAAATTTTTTTCCAATTTAAAAAAAATTTTTACTTTTTTTTTTTTTTTTTTAATTTTTAAACCTTTTAAAAAATTTTTTTTTAAAAAAAAAAAAAATTTTTTTTAAAAAAGGGTTTTTTTTAATTTTTTTATCCCAAATTTTTTTTTTTAATTTGGGAAAATTAAAATTTTTCCAAAATTTTAAAAAAAAAAAAAAAAATTTTTTAAAAATTTTCCGGTTTTTTTTTTAAAAAAAATTTTTTTTTTTTTTTAACCCCAAAAATTTTTCTTTTTCCCCCTTTTTGGGAAAATTTCCCCTTTTTGTTAAAAATTTTTTTAAAATTTTTCCAAAAAAACCCTTTTTTAAAAATTTTTTTTTTTTTCCTTTTAAATTTTTAAAAAAAAAAGGGTTAAATTTTTAATTTTCCCCTTTTTTTTTTAAATTTTTTTCCCCCAAAAATTCCCTTTTTCCCCCGGGGGTTTTTTTTTCCCCGGGAAAAGGGTTTTTTTTTTTTTTTAAATTTTCCCCTTTTTTTTTTTTTAAAATTTTTTCCCCCTTTTTTTTTTAAAATTACCCCTTTTTCAAGTTTTTTTTTTTCCCCCCTTTTTTAATTCCCTTTTTTTCCCAAAAAAAATTTTTTTTTTTTTTTAAAATTTTTTTTGGGGTTTTTTTTTCCCAAAATTTTTTAAAACCCCTTTTTTAAAAAATTTTTAATTTTTTTTTAAAAAAACCTTTTTTTAAAAGTTTTAATTTCCCCTTTTTTTTTTTTTTTTTTTTTTAAAAAAATTTTGTTTGGTTTTTTTTTTTTCCCCTTAAAATTTTAAGGACCTTTTTTTTTCCCAAAAAAATTTTAAAAAAAATTTTTTTTTTTTTAAATTTTAATTTTAAAAAAAAACCCCCCTTTTTTTTTTTTTTTTTTTGGTTTTGTTTTTTTCCAAATTTTTTTAAAAAAATTTTTTTTCCCCCTTTTAAAAAATTTTTTTTTTTTTTGTTTTTAAAAAAAATTTTGGGGAACCTTTTAAGTTTTAAACAAGAAAAAATTTTAAAAAATTTTTAAAATTTTTTTTTAATTTTTCCCCTTTTTAAAAAAAATAAAATTTTAAAAAAATAACCCCAAAATTTAAAAAAAAAAAAAAAACCCTTTTTAAAAAAAAATTTTTTGGGGGGTTTTTTAAAAAAAAAAAAAAATTTTTTAAATTTAAAATTTTTAAAAAAAAAAACCCAAAAAATTTTTTTTTTTTTGAAATTTTTTTCCTACCTTTTTTTTTTTTTAAGGAAAAAAAATTTTTTTAAAAAAAAAATTTTAAAAAAAAAAAAATTTTTTTTTAAAAATTTTTTTTTTTTTTTAAAACCCAAATTTTTAAAAAACCCTTTTAAATTTTTTTTTCCCTTTTTTTTAAAAATTAACCCAAAATTTTTAAAAAATTTTAAAAAAAATTTTTTTAAAAAATTTTTTTTTTTTTTAAAAAAAATTTTTAAATTTTGGGGTTTTTCCAATTTTTTTAAATTTTAAAAAAATTTTTGGGGTTTTTAAACCCTTTTTTAATTTTAATATTTTTAATTTGGTTTTTGGTTTAAAAAAAATTTTTTTTAATTTTTTTTAAAAATTTTTTTTTTTTCAAAATTTTTAAAAAAAATTTTTTTTAAATTTAAAATTTTTAAAAAATTTTTTTTTTAAAATTAAATTTTAAAAAAATTAAAAAAGGGCCCTTTTTTTTAAAAAAAAAAATTTTTTTTTAAAAAAACCCAAACCCCTTTAAACCCTTTTAAAAAATTTCCCCCCAAAAAAAATCTTTTCCCTTTCCCTTTTTAAATTTTTTTAAAATTTTTTTTAAAAAAAAATTTTTTTTAATTTTTTTTTTTAAAAAAATTTTTGGTTTTTTTCCCCAAAAATTTAATTTTTTTTTTTTTGGAAAATTTCCCAAATTTTTTCCCGGTTTTTTTTTAAAAAAAAAAAACCCTTTTTAAAAAAACCCCATTTTTTTTAAAATTTCCTTAAAAAAAACCCCCCCAAAATTTTGGACCCTTTTAAGGGGGCCCCCTTTTTTTTTTAAAATTTAATTAAAAAAAATTTTTTTTTTTAAAAAAAAGGAAAATTTTTTAAAATTTTCCCCAAAAAAATTTTAATTATAAAAAAAAAAAATTTTAAAAAACCAAATTTTTAAAGGCCCTTTTAAAAAAAATTTTTTTTTAAAAATTTTTTTAAAAAAAAATTTTTTTGGGGGAAAATTTTTAAAAAAAAAAAAAAAAAAAAAAAAAATTTTTTTTAAATTTAATTTTTTTAAAAAAAAAAAAAAAAATTTTTAACCCCCTTTTTTTTTTAAAGGAAAAAAATTTTAAATTAAAAAAACCCCCAAAAAAAATTTTTTTTTTAATTTAAAATTTGTTTTAAAATTAAATTTAAAAAAAAAAAAAAAAAAATTTTTGGGCCAGTTTTTTCCCCCAAAAATTTTAAATTTAAAAATTTTTTTTAAAAACAAAAAAAATTTTTTTTCCCAAAAAAATTTTCCCCTTAAAATTTTTAAAAAAAAAGAAAAAAAAAAAAACCAAAAAAAAAAAAAAAATTTTTTTTTTAAAAAAAAAATTTTTAACCAATTTAAAAATTTTTAAAAAAAATTTTTTAAATAAAGGTTTTTAAAAAAAAAAAAAAAAAGGTTTTAAATTTTTTAAAATTCCAAATTTAAAAAAATTTTAAAAGGGTTTTGGGGGGGAAAAAAAAGGGTTCCCCCCAAAAAAGGGGTTTTTAAAAAACCCCGGGAAATTTTAAAAAAAAAAAAAAAAAAAAATTTTTTTTTTTAAAGGGGTTTTTAAAAACCTTTAAAAGGGGTTTTTTTAAATTTTTAAAAAACCCCGGGAAAAAACCCAATTTTCCCAAAAAACTTTAAAAAAAAGGGCCCCTTTTAAACCCCAAAAAAAACAAAAGGGGCAAAAAACTAAAAAAGGGGGGAAAATTCCCCCTTTTTTAAAATTTTAATTTTCCCTTTTTTAAAAAAGTTTTTTTGGGGTTTTTAAATTTTTCCCCTTTTTTTAAAAAACAAAAATTTTTTTAAAGGCCGGGAAATTTTAAAATTTAAAAAAGGGGGTTTTAAGAAATTTTTTAAAAAAAAGGGGGTTTTAAATTTAAAAATTTTAAAAAAAAAGGGGCCTTTTTTTTAAAAAAAAAAAAAAAAAAAAAAAAGGGTTTTAAAAAAAAAAAAAAAAGGGGAAAAAAAGGAAAAAATTTCCTTTTCCCCTTTAAAAAAGGGTTTTTTTTTAAAAATTTAAAATGGGGAAAAGGGGGGCCGCCCCTTGAATTTTTTTTTAAATTTTTTTTTGGGGTTTTGGGAAAGGGGGGAAAATTTAAAAAAAAAAAATTTAAAAAAAAACCAAAAATTTAAAAAAATTTTTGGGTTTTTAAAAAAAAACCCCAAAAAAAAGGCCCAAATTTTTTTTAAAAAAAAAAAAAAAAACCGGTTTTTAAAAAAAATTTTTTGGCCTTTTTTTTTTTAAAAAAAAAAATTTAAAAACCCCCGGGGGGGAAAGGGGGGGCCCCCCCTTTTTTAAAAAAAAAGGGGGAAAAATTTTAATTTAAAAAACCCCCCGGGGGTTTAACCCCCCGGGGGCCCCTTTGGAAAATTTGGGCCCCAAAAAAAAACCCCCCGGGGAAAAAAGGGGGTTTTTTTCCCCCCCGGGGGGGGAAAAAAACGGTTTTTGGGGGGGGAAAAAAACCCAAAAGGCCCCCCCAAAAAAAAAAAATTTTTAATTTTTTTTGGTTTTTTTGGGGGAAAGGGAAAAAAACCCCAAAAGGGGGGGAAATTAAAAATTTTTTTGGGGGGGAAAAATTTTTAAAGGAAACCCCTTTTTTGGGGGGTTTTTTTTTTTTAAAAAAGGTTTCCTTAAAAAATTTTGGGAAAGGGGTTTTAAAGAAAGGTTTGGGGTTTTAAAAATTTAAAAAAAAAAAAAAAATTTTTTTTAAAATTAAAAAAAAAAGGGAAAAAAAAGGGGTTTTGGGGGAAATTTTAAAAAAAAAGGGGGGAAAATTAAAATTTGGAAGAAAAAAAAATTTCCCCCGTTTTTTTAAAAAATTTTTTAAAAAGGGGTTTTGGTTGGGAAAAATTAAAAGGGGTTTTTTAAAAAAGGAAAAAACCCCCAAGGAAATTTGGGAAAAAAAAAAAAGGGGGGGGGGGGGGGGGAAATTTGTTTTCCAAAAAAAAAAAAAAAAACCCTTTTTGGGGAAAAAAAAAAAATTTTTTTTTAAAAACCCCGGGTGGAAAAAAAATTTTGGGGGGGGTTTCCTCCCCGGGGGGAAAAAAAACCGGGGGGGCCCCCCCCTTTTAAAAAAGGGGTTTTTAAGGGGGAAAAAATTGGGGCCCCAAAATTTTTTTTAAAAAAAAGGGGGGTTGGGCCCCAAAAAAATGGGTTTTGGGGGGTTGGCAACCCCCCCCGGGGAAAATAATTTTTATTTAAAAAGGGTAACCTTGGCAAAAAAAAAAAAATTTTTTCCCGGGGAAAAAAAATTTTTGGGCCCTTGGGGTTTTTAAAAAAAAAAGGGGGGGCCCAAAAACCCCAAACAAATAAAAAAGGGGGGAAAAAAAAAAAATTTCGGGGGTTTTTTCCCGAAAATTTCCCAAGGTTTTTTAAAGGTTTTTTAAAAAATTTTTAAAAAACCTAAAAAAAAAAAAAAAAGGGTTTTTAAAAAAAAAATTTTTTGGGGAAAAAAAAATTAAAATTTTTTAAAAAAAAAAAAAAAATTTTTGGGAAAAAAAGGGGGGGTTGGGGCCCCCAAAATTTTTAAAGGGGTTTTTTTTGAAAAAGGGTTTAAAAATTTTGGGAAAATTTTTTAAAAAAGGGCCGGAAATTTTTTCCAAAAAAGGGGGGAAAAAAAGGGGGTTTTTGGCCCCCTTTTTTAAATTTAAAAAAAAACCAAAAACCCCTTTTTTTAAAAAAAAAAAGGGGAAAAAACCCCCCCCTTTTTTTGGGGAAAAGGTTAAAAAATTTTTAAAGGGGGGGAAAAACCCGGGAAAAAAAAAAAGGGGGGGCCCAAAAAATTTGGCCCCCCTTTTTTTTTCTTTTTTTTTTTAAAAGGGGAAAAAATTTTTTTGGGAAATTTTTTTCCAAAAGGGGTTTGGGGAAAAAAAAAAAAAAAAATTTAAAAAATTCCAAAAAGGGGGGGGTTTTCCCAAGGAAAAAAAAAAATTTTTCCCCAAAAAAAATGGGGGCCCCCCAAAAAAAACCGGGGGTTTTTTTCCCAAACCCAAAAAACCCCCCAAAAATTTTTGGGTTTTAAAAGGGGGTTAGGAAAATAAGGCCCCCCCCCGGGGAAAAAAAAACAGGGGAAAAATTTAAAAAGGAAAAATTTGGAACCCAAAAAAAAATTTTTAAGGGTCCCTTTTTTGGGAAAAAAGGGCCCCGGGTTTAAAAAAAAAATTTTTTTTTTTTTTGGGAAAGGGGGGAAAAAAAAATTAAAAACCAAATTTAAAAATTTAAAATTTAAAAAAAAAAAAATTTTTTAAAAAAGGAAACCAAAAAAAAACCAAAAAAAAAAAAAAAAAATTTTTAAAGGAAAAAATTTAAATTTTTTTTTTTAAAAAAATTTTGGGCCCAAAAAAAAAAAAAAAAAGGGGGGAAATTTAAAAAAATTAAATAAATTTTTAAATTTTTTCCCCAAAAAAAAAAAAAAACCGGTTTTCCCAAAAATTAAAAAAAAGGAAAAAAAAACCCCCTTTTTTTTTAAAAAAAAAAACAAATTTTAAAAGGGAAAAAAAAAAAATTTAAAAAAATTTTAAAAAAATTTCCCAAAAAAAATTTTCCCCGGGCCCAAAAAAAGGGGGGAAAAAAAACAACCAAAAGGGCAAAAAAATTTTTAAAAAAAAAACCCCCCTTTGGGTTTTAAAATAAAAAATTTAAAAATTGGGGAATTTTTTTTTTAAAAAAAAAATTCCCCCAAAAAAAAAAAAAAAAAAAGGTTTAAAAAAAATTTTTAAAAGGTAAAAAAAAAAATTTTTTCCCCGGGGGAAAAAAAATTTTTTGGGGGCCGGGGGGTTGAAAAATTTTGGGGGCCCCCAAAAATTTTTAAAATTAAAAAGGGCCAAAAAAGATAAAATTTTTTAAAAAAAAAAAATTTAAATTAAAAAATTTTTTAAATTTTTTGGGGAAAAAAAAAAAAAAATTTTAAAATTTAAAAAGGGCCAATGGTTTAATTTAAAAACCTTTTAAAAAAATTTTTTTTAAAATTTTTTTTTTCCCAAAAAATTTTTTTTTAAAAAATTTCCCTTTTTTTTTTTTTGGGGGGAAATTTTTAAATTTTTTCCCCCAAATTTTTTTTTTAAATTTTTTTTTTAAATTTTTTTTTTTTAAATTTTTTTTTTTTTTTTTTTTTTAAAAATTTTAAACTTTTTTCCATTTTTCCCATTTTTTAAAACCTTTTTTTCCCCTTTTTCCAAAATTTTTTTTTAATTTTTAAAATTTTTTCCTTTTTAAACCTTTTTAAATTTTTTTGGAATTTTTTTAAAAATTTTTTCCCTTTTTTCCCCAAAATTTTTTTTTCCCCCCCGGTCGCGCAATCTGCGCAAACGCACTGTGACGTAACGGAAGTACGCGCCTAGTCTTTTAAAAATATGGCGCGAAACCTCCGCACATCGAAATTAACCTAAAAACATGTTTAAGGGCCACTTTGGCACGTAACAATGTATGAGGATGTCGTATAAATTAATAAAATCTCTAAACATGGAAAAATCGCCCCCAATGGAGGGAACCTGCAACGAAGGTAAATTTATTTTTAATTTTGGGGGAGCGGCAGAAACAACAGCGCTAGGTAATGGCGGTTTAGATTCAGAAAGTTTCATTTGGATTGACTTGATTAAATAAAAAGAACTATCAAACGCTTTCTGATTTTATCTTCAACCTCAAACAAATCTTCAGCGTTTTCATTAATGACGATCAAGGAGATAATGTTATTGTGACTTTATAGAAAGCTTCTTCTAATTTAACCATATGCTCAAGGTGATTTAAATAAGTTATGATATTCGACATTAGAAACGGCCGATTGCGCGATTTCTTGTATCTCTTGTAAACTTTGAATTTGCGTGTATCGTAAAAATTCCAACTTTTTAAGTTTCTCTGCCATTTTAAATTATAACTGAAGCACAATTTTACTTAAACATTTTATAGAAAATTCGTACTACAAAATGCTTTTAAGCTGTATCAATTTAGGCACAAATTAAATAATCGTAGGTAAAAAATAGATGTAAATACAAAGTAATGAACTTTGTATCAAACACGATACTAATGGGAATGAATGCAATCCAAGTAATATAACATTTGTATTTTCAAGGCAATATGTTTGATAACACAAACTTGACCTCAGGTAAATGATTAATAATTATGTTTTAAATTATAGTACTAATATCTGTTACTGGTAATATCCGGCTCGACAAGGATCACAATTTGAATGTTGAGTACATAAAAGGATGGTCAGGAGAGAAAAGCGGGTATATAACCAAAACAGATATTAAACAAATACGGCCTTAAGTATTCTATTCTGATGTCCAGTTAGAGCGGTAAAGATTCTTGGATCCAGAACACATTACTACACTCAAAAAATAATATAAAGCGGTGAGGTAGTCCTATACGAGGACTGACCTCTAAAACAGAAACCTATTGTCCAAGCGGTGACAATAGACTGTGTTAGGCCGCGCAATCACCAAACATATGGCAAACAAGATAGAACATTGAAGGTGTAAACGTGACCGGGTTTATTAAATTTAAATGAAAGAGCAGATATTACCATTAACAAATAAACTTAAACTTTATAGTAATAATATAAAGAAACTAAATGAATATGTACAGGGTTGGACAAAACAAACAGCAAATTGTATAATTCGAAATTGTTGACTTACTTTACTCTCTAACTTTACTTTGCCTGGCTAGCTCAATGGGAATTTTGAAATTTATGAAATGAAATCAAACACAGCAGTATTAAAGCATTTATACAGTATGAAATATTTTCTCTCATACAAAAGCATATAGAACATTTACAACATCGTTTTTTTCAAACTTCAAATAATTTCTAAGAAGTACTTATTTACTTAATTATAAAAATGTTCCATACCTTATTTTAAATTTACAGAACTAAATCTCTTCTTTTATGGATAGTTTACTTGGTTATGATTCTCACGCTTGTAAGATTTGTTTTGACCAAAATATCCTTGATAGATAATGTATTAAGAAGTCAGAGTGTTTCAAACTCTGAACACAAACTTTCCTGGCAAAGATCCTTACAAAAATAAAATACTATATGATTAACACTTATTCTAGTTTAGATTTAAACAACAAATACTCAACTATCAGTTACAAACAATATTTAAAAAAATTATACTTGCAAAATCCACGAAGCGCTTTTCCAATTTGTAATCAACAGAATTAAATATCTACGGCCTCTATTCTTTAATTGACGTCAAATTCCAGTTTATAAAATCACGCAAATTCGCTTAAATCTTCCTTCCAACTATTCAATAAAATTTGTTAAGGTAACTATATTGGAGAATTTTTTCTCTTCAGTGTATATAATTACATCATATAATTTCCATTTTTTTATGCAGGTTACGTTTAAAACATCACTTTATTATTCATTGAAACATCGTGATTATTAAATTAAGGTATGCATATTGCATACAGAAAATATCATCTTCGCAAAGCAACATTCTTGCTATCGAATTTATGAATCAAAATAACAGATTGAGATTGAATTTATGAATGAATCTATTTAATAAAGTTTCTCATTTATATACAAAAATTATCTATTTTTTAGAATGTAGTAGTATTTACATAATTCCATTCCAAATAGTACAAGCTTATTTGGGAATTTCTCATTAGCGTTTAAATTGTCGCGTTTTATTACCTCGTTATCGAGTTCCACTTATTAGTGACGTGCGTTGCTCGTCTATGTTTAACACCCAAGGTTATTGTGGCGTCGCGTACGAATCCAGCAATTGCGAAAGATAATAAATAACTGTCATCAATTTTTATTACATATTATATTCATTTTTAATGATAGGACCGTTTTGTAGAATAAACGTTTATTTATTAATAAGTTCAACGAAGTTGACGTATTTCTTCTCAATTCCTCTCCAACTCTCAAGAACATGTTTTATTTAAATTGAATTTATGTAATACATAGGGTAATTAATATGATTAATTTAATGGCTTTATAATGCAAGTTGGTTACATTTTTATAAAAAAATATATGCTTTTACGACAAAACGTGCTTTAATAGCCAAAATTGAGACACAACATTATTTATTTTTATCCACGGAAAGTGCATTAACAAATAGCTTTTGTATTTATCTTGAAATGATCGATTTGCATTCGCATTAATGCGTTTTAAGGTATCAAAAAAATAATTATTTTTACTATGCTGCTTACATTATGTGTACGTTTATATCATACCGGGTAATTATTTATACACGCACAATTGCATGTTTTGTTTGGCATTTTAATGAATAAAAGTACGTTTGTATTATACAGGGCGTAACCATGAATTTAGGAAAATTTGTAGTTTTCCGAATTCTTTTAAATTTTAGTGAACTTTATTTGTAGAATTTGGGTTTTAATGACTTCTCGTGACCCTTTATCACGTCAATATATATATGTATATATATATATACATATATATATATATATATATGTATAAGTATATATATATATATATATATGTATATGTATATATATTGCCGTGGACTCAGGAACCAGCTTTAACATCGAGACCCAGCGTTGGGCCGTCATAAAATTTTCAAAAAAATTTAAAAAAAATTTCTTACCCTTTATTTCAGACGCTTTCGAATTTCTCTGCTCACCCTGGCTAGCTCAGCAATCGGCCTCTTCTTGAATACCTATTTTACGTACATACCTTTCTCACACATACACACGATCAAATGAAATTACCAAAATATTACAACAACCATACAACCTTTTATTTACCCATATTAACAGATAAAGTATTTGCACATGAGTACAAACAGCTTGGCACAATTATTACCAGCTCAATTTACAGAATGCTTTAAAGTCCTTGATTTTAAAATGATTTTAAACAAATTGGAGTAGATATGAGTTGATGGGCCCCACATGTAACCCTAATTTGACTTCATACTGGTGTATTGTAAGCTCATTATAACCCAGTTTTGTTTGTATATGCTTTTTAAACCTTGTATTAATGAAAACAAATTTATAGACCCGTTTTCTCCTTACAACCACAATTTATAGCCTGAATAAATTTTTATACATCCTCAATAAACCCTTTTTCAATACTCAAAATTGTTAAATTGCCCTGCACATGTATCTTTTTAAAACAATAAATACGCCACCAATAAGTCAACCACACAAACACAAAAATATCCACAAATGTTTATATAAAAACAGAAATTTCAAATTTATTACCTGGAGACACCTGCACTCTTCGTCACCGCTGGAGATGGCTACCAGAAACCTCGTCGTTGTGTCCATCTACTACGCTGATGCCAGGATCCACAGATCCCCACCACCTAATATCTCCGCTACTACTCCAGATATTTCACGCATACAAATTGCTTTGCAGTTCTGCTTACCACAAATATCATCCATCCATATAATAATTTTGTCGTAGTAACGGGACCTTTTATTTAAATACGCACTAACTCGTGCATCACTTTTATAACTTACGGTCCGCTACTACAACTTTTATAATTTCAAATAAGATGTTTAATGTAACATTACTAAACACACAAATTCTAACCGAAAGTTTTATGATGTAGAACTAAACCCGTATTCAGAACTCGATGGAAGAAAAAGAGAGCTTTAATATATTCAGCCGTGTATTTATACTATTCTCCAATCCTCCTAGTGGAACCCGTTTTATGAGAAAAGCTTGTTTTTAAAGCGGTTGCTTAAAATTTTGAACGTAACCGACTATAAATTCTGAAAAATTTTCTCCCGTCCGTCGTGCTGTTTACATAGAAATTCGTTCCCTACCTTACGGTATGAGCTCTTTTCAAAAACTGCTGGCTATCAACCAAAGATATAATTTTCTGTCGTTACAATGCACCACCTATCCGCTATGCATCTCTGTTTTATGCATATTTGTTGTTTCCTTTAAAATTCTATATTAACGTTCGTTTAATATTCTCTGAACGTAACATTTAACCAACAGGTGTTTCTTGAAATTATCGACCGTTTGAAAATAACAATTCCTAGATTTTTTCCTTCGTAGTATTAGTGTAAATGAACGTTGGCTTTTAAAACGAATACATTTGCGTTAGCAATTATTGATTTTCTTATGCTTGCAAGCTCCTTTTCTGCTTTCATGCGTTTGATTAAAAAAAATTGTAATTAATTATGCGTATTCTTGAACTTTTATGTACTTTAAAGCTTTTCTTCCCTTATTTAATTTTCACATTCCAATTTAAATATAAAAATACTTTAATACCCGTCCGTTTCCATTATATAAATTAATTAATTTGGCGCGTAAATAACTTGCTTTTATTTTTATATACATGGTTGCTAAAATTTTATTGTCTACACCTATTTATCTTTTATATCCACAACAATATATATATATATATTTATATATATATATATATATATATATATTTATGTACTACTGGAATTATCGAGCCCCAAATATTATTTATGCTATGTTTAAACAAGAATTGTAATTATCGTTCTCCGACGTTGGGCTGTCTTATTAATGTTGCTATAAGCTCCCTCCAGAAACTTAACTGGATTTTATCTTGAACCAACCTTGTCCACCAATAACAAAATTTGATACGTTACCGCCTTACTTGTTATCAATTTCGTATTCAACTTATAGCTCCTCCTTGAACTGTTTAAATTATCAAATCACTCCCATTAACTTTATCTTATGACCTCGACTAGCATTTATATGGAACTATAAAATTCAGTTAATTCGATTCTATATAATGAAACAAATATTATATACAGTTTTTGTATATTATTTAAAATACACTTTTCGATTAATTAATGTTGTAAATCTCATTTATTAAAAATCATATACTTTTTACTCAAAACCCAAAGTCACCAAAAAAACCTATTATCTTTATAAAAGAAGTGTAGAACGTTCTAAACCTCTTATCGTATCACGCACTTTATACGTATTCAAATCCTTTGTTTTGGTGAACTTCGTCACATTAATTTATATTAAGCAAATTCAATATTCAAATAAAAATTATAGAAAAATAATGTCTTACAACTAAAAATCTAACCTGGTCTATTTTCTTCTTGCAATTGACGTATCCACTAATATTTCCCATGCATTAAGCCATCCATTTGAATAACAATTATTGTCCCCCAATTCAGGATTATTACATGCCCATTCGAAATATTGTCTATCCACACGCTTGAACCATTGCATTTAAATTATTTCCATTACCCTCTGGACTACCATTATTAACTTATACTTATGCACCCCAATTTATTGTCGTCTCATTTCAGACTTAGAATTACTTCTTATCAATTTCCCCAAACTTAGAATTGGACTATCATCATTTATTTTCCCTTGACTTAGAATAGAATTCTTATTGTCATTGTCCCCTGACTCGAAATTACATTTATTCTCCACGGACTCGGAAGTCGTCGTTTATTTTCCCCGGACTTAGAAGCCGTTTAATCGGCAATCGTAATTTTCATCTTTGCACTTTTACAATTTTTCACTTTGAATTATTATTACGTATCACTTTATTTCATAGTGGCGCACCTCGACCTATTGTTGAGTTGAAAACTGACTTCGTTATCACTGTACCTGTTAATATATTTTTTCTCTCTTACTCCGTAAGTGGGTATGGTCTACAAACTCGTCGCTCATTTTAACCAATCAAATAATTACATTTAAAGTAGTTTCTAATGTAATTTTCTATGCTTTCCAATAATTGTGACCTGGTCGCAGCTGTCTTCGTTATCAAACATGCGGTGTTTTGATGAATCTAATTGCTTTTCCATAAACAACTGATGCAATTCGATTTTTAATTTTCATATTTACGCAATTTTTAATCACTTCTCTTTATCAAAGTTCTTAACTACTTGCACGCATTTATCGTATGCTTTCTGAAGCTCTATTTTTTATCTCTGTATTAACTTAATTGTTTGGAACTCTTTTGAATGCGTGTCTATACTCCATTCCAGTTAAGAAGGTAGTAGATGACGCTTGTGCTTGAGTCAGATTTACACAGATCAAAAATTTATTAGTTGCTGTATTTAAAAAGTTGCCGGCGTCGGTTGTATATTTACTATTTTGTGACGATAGTTTTCAAAAATAACAATGGGCTGACTTTATTAGTTAATTTTTAAGTATTATTGCATTCAGTAATTGCAATTTGGTGTTCTTCTTAAGGAATAAGACCACATTGCTTTTTGAAAATGATTTTATTGACGTTTCGATCCTTCTCCTAGGATAGTTGTCTAAATAATAACAAGGAGTATTTGTAATTTGGTATTAAATTTCAGAAGATAAAATTGGACTTGGAACTACATTAAGTTTAAGACGGACGAAACTTGGGGCAAATTCATAAAAGCAACACTTAAATCAATGTTCCATCTCAACTTTTAGTATTTTTCCGAATACCAAAAATTGAGATAGAACATTACTTAAGTATGAGTGTTTGTGCTTTATGAATTTGCCCTTAGTCTTTACTTAACAATTATGGTAGAAACAAACATTCACCTGGAGTTATAGAATGCGTTAATAAAATTCTGTCAGTTTTATTTTTTCGAAAGGTTGTAGGTTTGTTTACAATGATTGAAATTAAAGCAATGCATCGATGTTTATACAGATTTTTATTTATATTTTTTGCAAGATTGAGGTTTTTGAATAAATACATCCAAGAAACACGGTTTTAAAACATATCAAGCATTATTGAACTTTATTTTCTACCTGTTTGGTTAAAGTTTAAATAAAATATTAATATAGAACAATATATAAGCTATTTTTAATTAAACACATCACAAAATATCAAAACAATGATATCACAAATTTATATTTAATCTACGTCCATATCATCCCCAGAGGTATCTTCGTCGTCTGTTGTATTTTCATATCCAACATTTATTACAATTTGTTCGACAAGTTCTTCGACAATGCCATCCAATTTCCACATTCTTTCTTCTTCTTTAATTATATGGCTAATACAATTAACCCAATGTCCTTTATCTATGGCTGCAATTCCTTCATCCAGAAGCACCTTCACGTCGTTAATTTTAAAAGTAGAATTGTTGGTGGCTACATGCTGCTTTACTTGATCCCAAATCAGCTCAATTTGATTTAGATTGCAGTGGTATGGGGGTAACCTTAATACAGTTCTGCCAGAGCGTTTTACAATTTCGTCAACAACATAAGGTGTCGGGTGAGCTAGAGAGTGCTGCTTTACTAAGGCTAATAATTCAACTTTTAATAGCTCTTTGGTAACTTCAATGTGTTTTGCGTTTAACCAATTATAAATTTGTTCTTTCCGCCAACTTTGATTTGGAACCTTATCGGCTTTGACGCTGTGGTAAGAAGCATTATCAAGCACAATTACACTATCATTATCAAGAAGAGGTAATACACCTTTCAACCAAGTTGTAAACGCTTTACCGTTCATGTCTTCGTGATAATCTCCTAAAACGATAATTATGAACTCAGGGTCCTAAGTTGTTTATAGTGTGAATACGCTACCTGTTTCTTTAGATTGAAAGTTTAAATATGCACCATTGACAAATCCCATATCACTACCCATGTGCGCAACAATTAATCTCTTGCCCTTGCCAGAGGGATCTCGTATACCAGTCTATAAACCTTCGATTAATGCCTGCCTTGCTGTTTTTACAGTGGTGTCTTGCCATACCTTGTTCTTTACATGTCTAGCATTCACCCACGTTTCATCAGTATAATAAATTCTTTTGCCTTCAGCTCTATACTTTTTAATTGCAGTTAAATATTTTCTTCGCCACAACACAATTTCAGGTTTTTCAATTAAAATTGTTTTTCGGCTACACTTTCCATATTTAAAACCCAATTTCATCATTACCCGATAAAGTGATGTGCGACTGAAGTTTGGTAAAGAGTCATCACTGTTTATTGCATGTAATACTTTCTCTAAATTTGGTAATTCATTTTTAAAGTAAAATGCATGAACATGCCGTCGAATCGCACATCTTTCAAATTCTTCAAGTTCGTCGTAGATTGTTGTACGCACTCTTGTAGTCTTTGGCGAGGAAGCAGTACCAGTAGTTTCCATTTCTTTTACAATATTCCACATTGATCGAACACCTAAACCCACTTCTAACGCAGTTTGCTTCACAGATTGCGTTTTGGATGCATTTGTGGAATTTTTCAAATATATATTATAGGCAATAAGCTTTTGCCCGCTCATAACATGTTTGCCCTTCGGATTTTTAATAGGTTAGTGATCCATAATTAAATAAAAGTCTGAAAAGAATTCATTGTTAGTATTATATGCTTATCTTTAATGAGACATGCTTACCTTATTATGAAGACACTGGTGTTTTATAGCTCTGACAAGAACTGTTTTGATACTAAATATAAAATTAACACAAATGAATAAGGCCGAGCAAAATTTCAAAGACAAACTAATAACAAAATACAATAAATAACAAAAACGAAAATATGAAAGGGCAATAGCAAATGTCAAAATGCCAATTGACAATCTGTCTTATAATAAAAATGTTCAAACAACCAACACAAACATACGGGATATTTATACTTGTGTACACTTGGCTCATCCATCCACCAATGAGAATCGCTATAATTCAGTCCTATCTTTTTCTTCAGTACCTTCTTAACTGGAATGGAGTATAATTACAAGTTAAATTTTAAGTTTATTTAAAGTCATTATGTTAATAATGAACTGAAGTTAAAAATTACCAATAATTTTTAATAACCCAAATCATTTAAAATCCAATCTTAAATAAGTAATTTTATGCGCACATGTCTGTTTTACAATTCAATCCTTTAATAAATCTTAAATAATCAAATGTTCATATTAACATCTAAACGCTAACAATTTGTAGCCAATAAAATTCTATTAACGAACATTAAATAATCAGTTTTCTCATAATATGCACCTGCTAATTATTTAAAGTTAGTATTACGCTTATGCAAATCTCTGATCGAGTTTATTAGGCTACGGTATTATACTTCAGCGTTTAGACATCCTTAAAAGAAGTCATTCATATTTTGCATTCTTGAACTTAGCAATATTGTTTATTTATCTTACAATTGGTTCAGTATTCTGGGTGTTTTAATATACATATGTTTTTTTATAATAAACGAGTTTATTTCTGCGAAAAAAATTAAATACGATTTATATGAATGTGATTAATTAAATATGTACCAGCTTCAGTATCATAGAATTAAAAAAAAAAAAATTCCGCTACCGGGAATCGAACCCGAGCCTCCTGGGTGAAAGCCGGGTATCCTAGCCACTAGACCATAGCGGATAACATCTTAAACATCTTTCTACAATGTAACAAAACTAATATTTTATTAAAGAATAATAAGACTAAACCCAACATATTTTATTAATTTATCTAAGACTAATTAAATATATCGTTACTGAAAATCGTGGAATATTATATTAATGTTATCATCAATCCTAAGTAGACACATCCTTGCGATAATTTCACGGTTTACATCTTTCACAAACAAATATACTTAACCTAAAACAAAAAGCGCGAATCAGCATTTATCTTTTGACGCACAGTTTCTTACAACAATAGTCGGAACGTGCATTTAGATATCTAGAAGACACTGGTTAAGAATTCCATCTCATTTTATTTAAATTATATTAATTCATCATATAAGTTAAAATCGTTAGTTACTCCACACGCGTAATGTGCTGACACCTAATCTACCAATTTAATAACTTGAATATATGTATATTAAATCTAAAACTTTCTGTAATACAACGACCAGACATCAGTTTAGGAACTACTAACTGAACATAGATGCCGTTTACTATGAATACTTTATGTACAATTTAAACACTTGGGTATTTATACTGTAATATTTGGTATAATCTAAATTACAAAAGGTTCACGTTATTAATTTGCGATTTTAATTCAGAATATACAATTGACGTAAAGAAGAAACAATTTAAGTAGCACGTGTTTCGAGCAAAATAGGTTAGTAACGACATACACTCTAGAATTTATGATAAGTAAAGAAAGAGAACAGCAAATAGCTGCCTATCCTACCCTCTTTATAATTATGTTATTAGAATTAATTGAATAGCACGCCTCTTAAGCTGGCAGGACCAAATGGGCAGAATCGCTTCGGACCAATTGCATTATTTAATACATATTTTGTACCAATTTGTACCACAAAAAAAATTTGTACTTTGTGCCGTTTTGCAGAAATGCGTGGCGCTGCTACCTTAATATTAAGCTAGCAGAACCACACCGCAAAAAATACAAAAACAACAAAAACAAAAATAGAAATGAAAAGGGCTGATTTTGTACCAATTTGTACCCCCGATAAAAACCCTGATCAATCGCAGAACAGAATAGAAGAAATAATCAATCATGTGTCTGAAAAACCAAAGGTGGAAAGGCTGGAAGAAAACGACCGTTCATTTACATTTCCAATGCTCCACCTGTAGGTACTACATTGGCCAGGAGGCAAGTTTTTTGTTGCCTGGAAATTTAGAATTTTGCCGAACCCTTGCCGTTCCAGGCAAGGTAGGGAGCTTTAACGTGCGTGACAACACTCACACACGGGACCTCCATTTAACCTCTCATCCGAACGAGAGCGTAATTTTTGTGAAAAATGCTCACCTGTCATTTTCAAGCAGTGGGTTTGGGATTTGAACCCGGGACCTTGGGATCCGTAGCCTTGCGCTTACTACATTGATCCACGGCGACGCCGGAAAAAACGACCGCGGAGATGGGATCCGCGATGCTGGAACTACGGTGAAGTTGGTCATATACAGTTACGCTATACTCAACCAAAAAAACAAACGGTTGAGCAGCAAGAAAACTAAAGCAAGTCGACGTAAGGGGCGAACGTCGACAGCACAACGTAGTGTCCTAGAGATTATTATCTATGCTGCATTGTTGATGGGAAGTCTGGAGAGCATTTACATTGATGGTAGAATTAATGGTAGGGTTGTCCGACTACTCGTGGATACAGGAGCGACAAGGACTATTGTGAGACCAGATTTGATTGGTCGTGGGAAAGTGCTAATTGCATAGGTATGTTTTCGAACGGCAAGTGGTAAGAAACTTTCTACTCACGGAGAGACTGCCGTTACGTTGGCAATTGGAGACAAACTAATTAATCATTGACTGTTGGTGGCTGAAATTACAGAAGAAGTTATCTTAGGAATAGATCTCATAAGAGAATATGGGTTTTATGTGAACATGAAAGAAAATGTGCTTAGGATAGATAATGATGAGATTTCATTTCAAGGGACGAATAACCAAACGATGCAGATTCGAATGATTTGTGATATAAAAATACCAAAGAATACGGAAATGATCGTGATGGGACGCCCCGGTAGTACGCTCCTGGGAGGACAGTTATGCATGATGGAAACAATTGAATCGGGAATGGGTCAGGAGGGATTACTGATTGGAAGAACACTGATAAAGTTTCGAAATATGGTACCAGTAAGTGTGCTAAACATTAATCTGCATACGGTGACCCTGAAGAAAAACATGATTGTGGGAAATTGCATTCCAGTATGCCATATTAAACGTTGTGTGGACGACACGAAAGATAAACCAGTCACCGGTTGCTCACAGAAAATAGTGATATGTTGATACCTTCGTGTCAAGGATTAAACGGCGACCAACTGGGCAAGGTAAAAAAACTGGTCGGACGATATCGAGGTGTGTTTACACTGGATGATAGTGAGAAAGGAAGGACGAATGTGGTATATCACAAGATCAACACTGCAGATCCGATACGACAACATCCCAGGAGGCTTCCTTTGGCAAAACGTAAGGAAGCCGAGCAAATTATCATAGACATGGCAAAACAGAAAGTGATTGAGCCCTCGAATAGTCCATGGACATCCGTGGTAGTGCTTGTCAAGAAAAAGGATAGGTCGACAAGGTTTTGTGTAGACTACCGGCGGCTAAACAATGTCACAAAAAGGACGGCTATCCTTTGCCCAGAATTGATGACAACCTTGGATACTCTATCCGGATTTAAATGGTTTTCGACCTTGGACTTGAGAAGCGGATACTGGCTGATAGGCTTGGAGCCAACGATTAAGAGAAAACTGCGTTTGCAATTAGAACTAGGTTATGGCAGTTCAAGATCATGCCATTTGGAATATGCAATGCTCCTACTACTTTTGAATGTTTGACGGAGTCGATTCTATGTGGACTGTCCTGAAAAACATGTCTGGTGCACCTAGACGATATGATAGTGTTAGGCGGATTTTTTGAAGAACATCTTAAGAACCAGAGGGCATATTCCAAAGATTACGCTGGGCAAATCTTAATTTACGCTCTAAGAAATGTCACCTATTTAGAGGGGAAATACCTAAGACATGTCGTTTTGAAGACCAGTATAAAAGCCGACACTGACAAGATAAAAACGGTGCAAGAGTGGCCTACACCAACGGATATACACCAACTACACAGTTTTCTGGAATTGTGTACATATTACCGACGTTATATACTAGAGTTTGCGAACATTGCCAAACCGTTGACAAAATTAACCGAAGATGTACAATAATATAATTGGAATGATGACTACCACAGCGCATCTAAACAACTGAAACGGCTACTAGTTACAGCACAGATTCTGTGTTATCCACGGATGGAGGGTAAATTTGTGTTGGAGACCGATACCAGCAACACAGATATAGGAATCGTTGTTTCTGAGGTGCAAGACGGTTAAGAAAAAGTGATTGGGTATTTTAACAAGGTTTTGCTGCGGTCAGAATGAAACTATTGTGTGACAGAAAGGGAGCTGTTGGCCGTCGTCAAATCCATAGAGCACATTTATAAGTACTTATACGGCCGTAAATTCCTGTTAAGAACAGACAATGCTGTGCTAAAATGGTTACTGCAGTTTCGAAATCCTGAAGGGCAAGTTGCAAGGTGGATAGAACGGCTGCAGGAATATGTCTTTAACACAGAACATCGTGTAGGAACTAGCCATCGAAATGCAGACGCTCTGTCAAGAAGACCGTGCCTGGCAGACTGCAATCATTGCTCCAAGATGGAAGAGAAAATAAGTGTCATTCATAGAATGACGGATGATACTTGGCAACCCGAAACAATACGAGATCAGGAGAATGACGCCGCATTGGGACGTTTTATCGATTGGAAGAGCTTGGGAAGAAATTAGTATTTTAAGTAGGAACCTGAAGGCATACTGAGCACAATGGGACTCCTTGGTGATTGAAAATAGAGTCTTGAAATGACGCCTGGTGGCTGCGCCGAGAAGCAGAGTGCCCGAAGTGTTGCAGCTCTTGTACGATGGTATTTCTGGAGATCACTTTGGTCTGAAAAGAACTCTGGAAAGAGCGAGAAAAAGATTTTATTGGGTAAACTGCAGGAAAGATGTGAAGAAGTGGTGCCGAAAATGTGAGTTGTGTGCCTATGGAAATGGCGAGGTCACAAAACGGAAAGCCCCAATAAGACAGTATAACGTAGGGAATCCTTTTGAGAGGGTGGCCATTGATATAGCTGGTCCGTTTCCTGAGTCAGAGAAAGGAAATAAACACATCTTGGTTGCAATGGATTACTTTACCAAATGGCCGGAGGCGTATGCTATACCTAACCGGAGACGGTTGCAGATGTACTAGTGAGGCAGTTGTTTTGTCGCTTTGGAGTTCCGTTGGAATTACACTCCGACCAAGGACGGAACTTCAAATCAGCGTTGTTTTAAAACGCCTGCAAGCATATTGGAATCAGGAAAACTAGAGCCACGCCACTTCATCCTCAATCGGATGGAATGGTTGAAAGAATGAACAGGTTGTTAGGAAAGCACCTAAGTCAAAGTTGTTTCCGAAAATTAACGAGACTGGGACCAATATCTACATTTGTTCCTACTGGCGTACCGATCTTTGGTACATGACAGCACGGGATACTTTCTTGCTTGCGTGATGTTAAGACGTGAATTGCGGCTACCATGTGATCTTCAGTTTGGATTTAAACCTGTAGAAGAGGTCGCAGGTGAAAATTACGTTAGTAAAGTTTGCGAAATATTAAATAGCATTCACGAAAACGTCCGAAAGAATATCCAGGCGGCAAGCGATCAAATGAAGTCACAATATAACACGAGAGCACAAGAAAGTGGTTACCAACCTGGAGAATCAGCGTGAATTGTGGCCAAAATTACAAAGACAATGTGAAGGCCCGTACAAAGTGTTAAAAAGAATTAATGATGCATGTTGTAGCATTAGCTAGAAGTAAGAAGTTTTACAACATGGCTCTGCGACAAAACAGACAACAGCAATTAAATTTAAAGTAGAGCAACTCATTTCGAACAATTTATGAAGAAATGGCGAATAACGTACTTTCTCGATTGGAATTAAATAATGGCCAAGCGGCGGAAGAATGGACACAATAAAGAAACAGTTTTGGCATATACTTTATTGGGACGGAAGCAAACAAAAAATTGAGAAAATCCAAATTGCGCAACTCTTACACTTTGCAGGGCCTGGAATTCAGAAAATGTATGCTACATTCAAGTTTGAAGACGATAAAAAAGACAAATTAGAATCAGTAATCGAAAAATTTAATAATCACTTCTCGCCTAGAAAAAATTTAACATTTTTACGGTACAAGTTTTTTACGTCCAAACAGTCAAGTGACATGTGAACGAAACAATTTACTACTGATCTAAGGCGACAAGCGGCTAGTTGCAAATTCGATAAATTAAATGATGATCTCATAAAACTTATGCTACTCTGCGGAACAAATAATCAAGAAATAACGCACCGGTTACTCCAAGAAGATGACGCGGATTTGGAAAAAGCAATCCAGTTATGTTTCATCATAAAACAATCAAAATCACAGGCTGCAAGAATGGGAAAATACGTCGCAAATAATCAGGTAAATTTTCAAATAGACAGGATTTCACCGAAACCCATCAGCTCCATCGGGGATCGGCACCCTGACCCAGGTAGACAGCAACCAAGCCAACAACGTCGATTTACCGGCGACAAGGGAAGCTTCAGGACAACCAGACGTCGAGCCTGGTCACAGTCTTAAGGTAGGAGGTCGAAAATTAATAATTGTACGCGATGTGGTCTTAACCACCCAATTAATAAATGTCCCGCATATAATAAGGTTTGCGGAAAATGTAAGATATAATCATTTTGCAAATGTATGTAGAAATCAGGCACAAATTGGTAGCTTAACGTCCGAGAACTATCGAAAATGTTGTTTATATAGGTACTCTTGACAGTAGCGCAGGTAATAGCAATTCTAAGGGTTTCCTCATAAAAAAGTTTGCTGAGTAGAATTAAGAATAGAAACAATGGTGCAATGGTAAATATTCTACCCATAAAACATTTCATTCAATTAAATATTTCCTTTGTCAATTAGTAGAAGCAAGAACCACATTAAAATCTTACACAGGCGAGAATGTTCTGATTTACAACTTGGTTTACTAATTCAAGTGACCGCGTTGTTAGTGAAATCACTTGTTCTTGCAGCCTCATCATATCTTCTTCCATTTTTAGCAATTTACTGTCCAACTTTTGCTCAACTGTTTTTACCTGTTGAGTGAAATCTTCTTTTAATGCAATAGAGCTTTCCATTAATTTTTGTTCTAACGTGGCTGTAGTTTCATTCAACTTTTTTTCTATTTTTTCAACATTTTCACTTAACCTTTCCATTTTCTCAGCATTTTCACTAAACTTTACTTTCTCAGCATTTTCACTAAACCTTTTTTCCATTTTCTTAGCATTTTCACTTAACCTTTCTGTAAGGTTTGATTCCAGTTCAACTGACCTCACTATGTTTTCGTTTAGTGTCACTTCCAGTTTAGACGACCTCTCCTCCATTTTCTCAGCACTTTCACTAAGTGCCATTTCTAGTTTAGCCAACTTCTCTTCCATACCAGATTTAAAATCCTTAAGGAAATTCATTAAAGTTTCTGCGTCCATCTTACTTTGGCTTCTTGTAACTGGCATATACAAACTACTTAAATGTCTTTAAACTTGTGTGTTTTTCTTTTTAAATTAATCACTATATACCCCACACAGGCTTGACACCAGTGTAGCGAGCTACTACTGCCGCGTTTCACTAATTCAAAACAAGTAATAACAAGGGTCTTTATTACTCACTGTTCACAAGTCTAATTAAAAGTATATGCCTTATTTATAGATCTTTTCGGTCCAATTACAGTGAAGCACTATCACACTAATGAATTTACAAGCACTAATATCTTCTTAAACTAACTTCTTAAGGATTGGTCCATTAACAACACTAACACAACTATTTACTTATTACACTTTTGTCTATTTGTGTATTCCACAAGCTGTCGGTACAGTATACACTTTCACATAATATAAATTTATGTTTACTCTTGCACTTCCAAAAGCTTAACTTTTAACTTTACACGATATAATTTATATTCGACATTCTGATATAGACTAAACTCTTACATTTATCAGCGGTCTTATATACTCTGAATTAGAAGGATAATTCATAATCCAGCATATCATAGAAAAATCTAGGCTTCTGTAGTATATACGTTGCTTACGGCGCTTGTGTGTGTTTGACGGGTTGCCTAATAGTAGCTCGTAATAATATTGTTTAATTTCGAGATCTTTGTGTAGTTATTAGGTATTGTATTATTACATTAAGTTAGTAGAGTATTTAAACATGAGCACTACAACAAAACGTAGTATATTCAGTGCCGATAAAAAATTAATTCTTAAAAAACTTGTTGGAAAATTTTAACACAAAATTGAAAATAAAAAAAGTGACTGTATAACTCTTGCAGAAAAAAAAGACCTGGATAAAGTTGACTGCAGAGTTTAATTCTATAGCCAAAAACAGCAATGTAAGCATATGTTCACATAATATGTTGCTTCTTGATAAATTACTTTATAGCAAACTACTGAACAACTCCGCAAATGTTGGGAAAACATGAAGGGTCGCAGAAAGGAGTTGTCAGAGGAAAAGCGACAGCAAATGTGTACAGGGGGTGGAAGCTATAAGCCAGATTTGGCAGATATCTATATTGAAGATGTTCTTGATTGTGTTAATATTGAGTTAAAG
This sequence comes from Platerodrilus igneus, assembly GCA_036346225.1. Classification (NCBI taxonomy): domain Eukaryota; kingdom Metazoa; phylum Arthropoda; class Insecta; order Coleoptera; family Lycidae; genus Platerodrilus; species Platerodrilus igneus. The sequence continues at coordinate 52,319 of JARFIW010000265.1, read as the reverse complement.
GATACGATTGACAGCGACAGTGTAATAGTGTCCCAACAAAACCACATTTATTAAACAGAGGACCCGATGTTGGTGGTTAATGATATTTCTACAACCAGTTAGGCTATTCCTTTGGAAAAGAATTATGAAGACACTGGTTAGTGTTGTCCACACATTAGTAAAATCTTAATTTCATTGATTTTTAGATACTCTACACATCTCTATAATTGACCATCAATACAGCCACCCTCCGGCAAACTTAAACCAAATTGGTTAGTTAATTCAATATATTATTGTACTAGTTAGTAATAATTTTATTATAGATGAAATATCTGCAACTTCAACACCGGTCAGGTTGTCAAAAAAAGAAATCGCAAGTTCTTTACATCTCGAGGCACTGCAATTGAGCGTAGTTGAAGGTTTGATTGCAGCGCAACAAATTACTTGCAGAACAGGAGACAGTACTGAACAACTTGAAGGTGAAAAAACTGGAACAAAAACTAGAATAGCTGGAAAGAGAATTTCTGTTTAACAATGAAAGAAGGAGTTTAATACTGATGCAAGAAATACTTAAAGTGGAACTTTTAGAAGAGTAACTTCGAAAATTAAAAGAAAAAAATTAATTGACCTTATAATTTTGTATATAATATTTAAACAATAATTTAATTTTATACAAGTTATATTAATTGCTTAAAATATTATTTTAATCTAATTTTTATATACATTCTTAAATTACAATAAACATTTTTATATCTAAAAAAACACTAACAACTAATTCTCAAAATGTCTTGCAATAAAAGCAGCCTTTATTAGTGTTACGAGCTACTATTAGGCAACCCGTCAAACACACAAGCGCCGTAAGCACTGATATTCTCCAGGGACTGAGAATCTTCTAGCAATTACTGGATTATGAATCATCCTTTTAATTCAGGGTATAAATAAGACCGATGATGAAGTACAGAGTTTAGTCTACATCTAAATGTCGAATATAAATTATATTGTGTAAAGTTAAATAGTTAAGTTTATGGAAGTCCAAGAGTAAACATAAATTTGTATTATGTGAACGTGTCTATTGTATCGACAGCTTGCAGAAAACATGAATAGACAAAAGTGCAATAGATAAATTATAGTAGTGTTAGTGTTGTTAATAGACCTATGGTTAATAATTTAGTTTAAGAAGATATTAGTGCTTGTAAATTCATTAGTGTGATAGTGCTTCATTGTTAATTGGACTGAAAACATTTATAAATAAGGCATATACTGTTATAATAATCATCATATTTAAGCACAGTTATTTATTTGTCATTAGTTTATCCATCTTGGGATTGGTTGAATGTGTACCTGGGCTAGCCTACACATCTCCCCTGAAACCCCTACAACCTACATCTTTTACTATCTGTGTGCAGTAGTCTAACCTAGATCTGCCTCTTCTTCTTTTTTTTTACTATCTCTACTTCTAATATATTCCGCACTATTCCCTTATGCCGTAGTATGTGGCCTATCATCCTATCTCTCCTATTTTTTACCGTTTTCCACATATTTCTTTCTTCTCCTACCATTTTTAGTACCTCTTCGTTCTTAACTTTGTCTGTCCATGATTCCTTCATCATACGCCAGTAGCACCACATTTCAAAGGCTTCTACTTTTTTCTTGTCCGCTTCTCTTACTGTCCAGGCTTCACAGTCGTACAGTGCTGTGCTCCACACATATGTTTTAAGCAATCTTTTCCTTGTTTCTATGTTTGTGGTCTTTGAGCACAGTAGTTGCTTTTTCTTGTTAAATGTAGCACGACCTTGTGCTAATCTTTGTTTTATATCTTTTGTGCTTTTCCCATCTTGCGTTATTTGGCTTCCTAGGTAGCAGAAATCCTTAACCTCTTGTAAGTTCGTGTTACATACTTGTATTCTTGTTTTTGATTTATTTTCCCCACCTTTACATACTAAAACTTTGGTTTTAGGTTTGTTAATTTTCATACCGTATCTCTCTGTTAGAACCGTTTCCATTTCATTAAGAGCAGCTTCTAACTCTTCCTTGCTAGACGCTAATACCTCTATATCATCTGCAAATCTAAGCATATCAATTTTTGTCCTTGCATAGTAATTCCAAATGTCTTCCTGCATTTGACAGTATTCATTTCCTTTTATATGTACAAGTTAAAAATCAGTGGGGATAGGGCACATCCCTGTCTCACCCCTTTCCTAATGTATACTTCTATATGTTCCTGTTCTAATTCTATTACTGCTGTTTGCTCTTTGTATAAGCTATGTACTATTCGTCTATCCCTATAACTCATTACATTCTTTTTGAGTATTTCAAACATTTTTTTCATTTTACATTGTCGAATGCTTTTTCCAGATCTACAAACCCTATATACACGCTTTCCCCTTTTTCTATTGTTTTTTCTATTATCACTCTCAAAGCTAAAATAGCCTCCCGTGTTCCCCTGTTTCGCCTAAACCCAAATTGGTCTTCTCCTAGTATTTCTTTCGCCCGTTTTTCCATTCGTCTTTGCACAATTCTAGTTGATATTTTTGACACGTGCACTGTCAAACTTATTGTTCGAAAATTTTCACATCTATCCGCGCCTTTCTTTTTTGGTACAGTTACTATGATGCTACGTTTGAAATCTTTGGGTCTCTCGCCTGTCTCATACATAAAGCTTACAAGTTGGAAGAGACTTTCTGTTGCTGCTTGTCCAGCGGCTTTTAGAGTTTCTGCTTGCACCTTATCTGTACCCGGCGCCTTACCATTTTTCAGACTCTTTAATGCTAATTCAAACTCATCTCTAAGTATAGGATGTCCCAAGTCATCATTTTCAATGTCTGATTCCTGTTCTAATGCAGTTAGTTCCTCTCCTGTATATAAATTCTCTATATATTCTTGCCATGTACCCACTTTCTCTACGTTTTCAATGATGACGTTTCCTTGTGCGTCTCTTATATTTTTGCTAAACGGTTTTATGTCCCTAAAATTCATTCTAATTAATTTGTATGCTTCGTCTGACTTTCTTATTTCCATCTTCGTTTGTACCTCTTTGCACTTTCCATCAATCCATTGTTCTATAGCTTTCCTGCATTTTCGATTAATTTCCCATTTTATGGCTTTGTATCTTTGTTTTCCTGTTTCGTCTGATTTATTTTTGTATTTTCGTCTTTCTTCTATTAAATTCAGGATATCCTTTGTTATCCATGGTTTCTTATTTTCTTTTTGTGTATACCCCAGAATATCTCTGGCCACCATGTCTAGGCTGGATTTAATATTATTCCATTCTGTTTCTACTTCCTCAGTATCAGATATTTTCCTGATATCTTTGAGCAATTCATTTGACTTTTTTTCGAATCTTTCTTGAATATCTTTATCTTTTAGTTTCTCTAAGTTCAAGTGTCTTTTTCCGTTTCTTTTTTTCACATTCTTAAATTTAAGTGCGACCTTCATAATTACGATGTTGTGGTCAGTATTTATATCTGCTTCTGTGTAGCTTCTACAGTCTTTTACTTGATTCCTAAACCATTGTCTAACAAGAATGTAATCTAATTGATATCTTCCTATATCTCCCGGCATCTTCCACATATGTTGTCTTCTAGCATGATGTTGAAATAATGTGTTTGTGATGATTAAATTGTTCTTTTCGCAAAATTCTACCAGCCTATTTCCCCTGTCGTTTCTCGTGCCTAAACCAAATAAACGTACTACCGCTCCTTTCCTACCCTCACCTACCACGGCATTAAAATCCTTCGTAATTATTAAATTTTCATGTCCTTTTACGTATCTTAATATGTATTCGATATCTTTGTAGATGGTTTCTACCTCTTCGTCACTGTAGCTAGAGGTGGGCATGTATACTTGTATTATTACTGTGTATACCGGTTTAGATTCTAATCTAACCATGAGTACTCTTTTATTCTTTTGTAAGTAATTTTCTACACAGTATCCTATCTTTTTCCGCATAACTATCCCCACATCCAAATTTCCTTCCTCTGCTCCTGTATGAATTACCCTGAATTCTCCACTCCAAAAATCTCCCGCCTCTGGCCACCGAACTTCTCTGATCCCTACTATGTCTAGTGATAACCTATTCATTTCGATTTTTAGGTTCTCTAGCATACTTACTTGCTTCATACTTCTAACAATACACGCTCCGACTCGCAGAATGTTCCCGACTCTTATTTTTAACTTTCCGATCACATCCTCCAAGTAGTCCCCTTCCGGATATCCGAATGGGGGACTATTTTAGCTCCGGAATCTTTTACCCCAGAGAATGCCATCATGTTTGTTACAATTTAAGTACGCTGTGTACTTGGGAGGTAATGTGGTGGTTTCCCGTTGCCTTCCACAACACGCGGTAGTGTGTCTTAGACTGCCATACCAACCCCTAGGGTCTCTGCCAATCTAAGTACCGAAAGAGCCGCTGCCTTCTTTCGGGGACCTATCTTCGTCTGGTTCCTCACTAACGGCCCTACTACTTTGGTTGGACCTGTATTTTGGCTCTTTAGCTCATTGGAACACGCAAACCATTTCTATTTTAGTAATTTAGAACTTTGGCAAGGTGCAGGTCCATTCGAAATGGTGAAATATTTTAACAGAAATAATTTTATAGAATCACTTGACGAAATGTAGTTTAATCCTGCACATTGTTTACCTATCGGATGCACTAATGATGGTAAGGATAGTTATATATAAAAACCTGTTATAATTTCAATGTACCTCGTGGTAATTTCCTTAACACTTACACACAAATTGTATTGCAGGGATCTTCCGAGAGGCTAGTTTTATCTTCCGAGAGGCTAGTATTATCTTCTTAGAGGCCCGTTCTATCTTCCGAGAGACCTGTTCTATCTTCCGAGAGGATAGTTTTACCTTCCGATAGGACTGTTTTACCTTTGGAGAAATTTGTTTTACATTTCGAGAGATTTGGTTTTCTTTCTGAGAGGACCATTTATACTCACGTCAGGGTATAATTTATCTGCCGTAATGATACACAATATTTATATCTAGTTAACTTCACAGTACCTTATCTATAATTTTAAACTTAGATTACCTGGAATTTGTCTATCTGGTATTTGCAGTCTAATTAAAAGTATATGCCTTATTTATAGATCTTTTCGGTCCAATTACAGTGAAGCACTATCACACTAATGAATTTACAAGCACTAATATCTTCTTAAACTAACTTCTTAAGGATTGGTCCATTAACAACACTAACACAACTATTTATTTATTACACTTTTGTCTATTTGTGTATTCCACAAGCTGTCGGTACAGTATACACTTTCACATAATATAAATTTATGTTTACTCTTGCACTTCCAAAAGCTTAACTTTTAACTTTACACGATATAATTTATATTCGACATTCTGATATAGACTAAACTCTTACATTTATCAGCGGTCTTATATACTCTGAATTAGAAGGATAATTCATAATCCAGCATATCATAGAAAAATCTAGGCTTCTGTAGTATATACGTTGCTTACGGCGCTTGTGTGTGTTTGACGGGTTGCCTAATAGTAGCTCGTAATAATATTGTTTAATTTCGAGATCTTTGTGTAGTTATTAGGTATTGTATTATTACATTAAGTTAGTAGAGTATTTAAACATGAGCACTACAACAAAACGTAGTATATTCAGTGCCGAAAAAAATTAATTCTTAAAAACTTGTTGGAAAATTTTAACACAAAATTGAAAATAAAAAAGTGACTGTATAACTCTTGCAGAAAAAAAGACCTGGATAAAGTTGACTGCAGAGTTTAATTCTATAAAAAACAGCAATGTAAGCATATGTTCACATAATATGTTGCTTCTTGAAAAATTACTTTATAGCAAACTACTGAACAACTCCGCAAATGTTGGGAAAACATGAAGGGTCGCAGAAAGGAGTTGTCAGAGGAAAAGCGACAGCAAATGTGTACAGGGGGTGGAAGCTATAAGCCAGATTTGGCAGATATCTATATTGACGATGTTCTTGATTGTGTTAATATTGAGTTAAAGGATACGATTGACAGCGACAGTGTAATAGTGTCCCAACAAAACCACATTTATCAAACAGAGGACCCGATGTTGGTGGTTAATGATATTCCTACAACCAGTTAGGCTATTCCTTTGAAAAAGAATTATGAAGACACTGGTTAGTGTTGTCCACACATTAGTAAAATCTTAATTTCATTGATTTTTAGATACTCTACACATCTCTATAACTGACCATCAATACAGCCGCCCTCCGGCAAACTTAAACCAAATTGGTTAGTTAATTCAATATATTATTGTACTAGTTAGTAATAATTTTATTTTAGATGAAATATCTGCAACTTCAACACCGGTCAGGTTGTCAAAAAAAGAAATCGCAAGTTCTTTACATCTCGAGGCACTGCAATTGAGCGTAGTTGAAGGTTTGATTGCAGCGCAACGAATTACTTGCAGAACAGGAGACAGTACTGAACAACTTGAAGGTGAAAAAACTGGAACGAAAACTAGAAGAGCAGAAAAAGAATTTCTGTTTAACAATGAAAGAAGGAGTTTAATACTGATGCAAGAAATACTTAAAGTGGAACTTTTAGAAGAGTAACTTCGAAAATTAAAAGAAAAAATTAATTGACCTTATAATTTTGTATATAATATTTAAACAATAATTTAATTTTATACAAGTTATATTAATTGCTTAAAATATTATTTTAATCTAATTTTTATATACATTCTTAAATTACAATAAACATTTTTATATCTAAAAAAACACTAACACCTAATTCTCAAAATGTCTTGCAATAAAAGCAGCCTTTATTAGTGTTACGAGCTACTATTAGGCAACCCGTCAAACACACAAGCGCCGTAAGCACTGATATTCTCCAGGGACCGAGAATCTTCTAGCAATTACTGGATTATGAATCATCCTTTTAATTCAGGGTATAAATAAGACCGATGATGAAGTACAGAGTTTAGTCTGCATCTAAATGTCGAATATAAATTATATTGTGTAAAGTTAAATAGTTAAGTTTAAGGAAGTCCAAGAGTAAACATAAATTTGTATTATGTGAACGTGTCTATTGTATCGACAGCTTGCAGAAAACATGAATAGACAAAAGTGTAATAGATAAATTATAGTAGTGTTAGTGTTGTTATTAGACCTATTAGTGCTTGTAAATTCATTAGTGTGATAGTGCTTCATTGTTAATTGGACTGAAAAAAATAAGGCATATACTGTTATAATAATCATCATATTTAAGCACAGTTATTTATTTGTCATTAGTTTATCCATCTTGGGATTGGTTGAATGTGTACCTGGGCTAGCCTACACATCTCCCTGAAACCCCTACAACCTACATCTTTTACTATCTGTGTGCAGTAGTCTAACCTAGATCTGCCTCTTCTTCTTTTTTTTTACTATCTCTACTTCTAATATATTCCGCACTATTCCCTTATGCCGTAGTATGTGGCCTATCATCCTATCTCTCCTATTTTTTACCGTTTTCCACATATTTCTTTCTTCTCCTACCATTTTTAGTACCTCTTCGTTCTTAACTTTGTCTGTCCATGATTCCTTCATCATACGCCAGTAGCAACACATTTCAAAGGCTTCTACTTTTTTCTTGTCCGCTTCTCTTACTGTCCAGGCTTCACAGCCGTACAGTGCTGTGCTCCACACATATGTTTTAAGCAATCTTTTCCTTGTTTCTATGTTTGTGGTCTTTGAGCACAGTAGTTGCTTTTTCTTGTTAAATGTAGCACGACCTTGTGCTAATCTTTGTTTTATATCTTTTGTGCTTTTCCCATCTTGCGTTATTTGGCTTCCTAGGTAGCAGAAATCCTTAACCTCTTGGAAGTTGGTGTTACATACTTGTATTCTTGTTTTTGATTTATTTTCCCCACCTTTGCATACTAAAACTTTAGTTTTAGGTTTGTTAATTTTCATACCGTATCTCTCTGTTAGAACCGTTTCCATTTCATTAAGAGCAGCTTCTAACTCTTCCTTGCTAGACGCTAATACCTCTATATCATCTGCAAATCTAAGCATATCAATTTTTGTCCTTGCATAGTAATTCCAAATGTCTTCCTGCATTTGACAGTATTCATTTCCTTTTATATGTACAAGTTAAAAATCAGTGGGGATAGGGCACATCCCTGTCTCACCCCTTTCCTAATGGATACTTCTATACGTTCCTGTTCTAATTCTATTACTGCTGTTTGCTCTTTGTATAAGCTATGTACTATTCGTCTATCCCTATAACTCATTACATTCTTTTTGAGTATTTCAAACATTTTTTTCATTTTACATTGTCGAATGCTTTTTCCAGATCTACAAACCCTATATACACGCTTTCCCCTTTTTCTATTGTTTTTCTATTATCACCTCAAAGCTAAAATAGCCTCCCGTGTTCCCCTGTTTCGCCTAAACCCAAATTGGTCTTCTCCTAGTATTTCTTCCGCCCGTTTTTCCATTCGTCTTTGCACAATTCTAGTTGATATTTTTGACACGTGCACTGTCAAACTTATTGTTTGAAAATTTTCACATCTATCCGCGCCTTTCTTTTTTGGTACAGTTACTATGATGCTACGTTTGAAATCTTTGGGTCTCTCGCCTGTCTCATACATAAAGCTTACAAGTTGGAAGAGACTTTCTGTTGCTGCTTGTCCAGCGGCTTTTAGAGTTTCTGCTTGCACCTTCTCTGTACCCGGCGCCTTACCATTTTCAGACTCTTTAATGCTAATTCAAACTCATCTCTAAGTATAGGATGTCCCAAGTCATCATTTTCAATGTCTGATTCCTGTTCTAATGCAGTTAGTTCCTCTCCTGTATATAAATTCTCTATATATTCTTGCCATGTACCCACTTTCTCTACGTTTTCAATGATGACGTTTCCTTGTGCGTCTCTTATATTTTTGCTAAACGGTTTTATGTCCCTAAAATTCATTCTAATTAATTTGTATGCTTCGTCTGTCTTTCCTATTTCCAGCTTCGTTTGTATCTCTTTGCACTTTCCATCAATCCATTGTTCTATAGCTTTCCTGCATTTTCGATTAATTTCCCATTTTATGGCTTTGTATCTTTGTTTTCCTGTTTCGTCTGATTTATTTTTGTATTTTCGTCTTTCTTCTATTAATTTCAGGATATTCTTTGTTATCCATGGTTTCTTATTTTCTTTTTGTGTATACCCCAGAATATCTCTGGCCACCATGTCTAGGCTGGATTTAATATTATTCCATTCTGTTTCTACTTCCTCAGTATCAGATATTTTCCTGATATCTTTGAGCAATTCATTTGACTTTTTTTCGAATCTTTCTTGAATATCTTTATCTTTTAGTTTCTCTAAGTCCAAGTGCCTTTTTCCGTTTCTTTTTTTCACATTCTTAAATTTAAGTGCGACCTTCATAATTACGATGTTGTGGTCAGTATTTATATCTGCTTCTGTGTAGCTTCTACAGTCTTTTACTTGATTCCTAAACCGTTGTCTAACAAGAATGTAATCTAATTGATATCTTCCTATATCTCCCGGCATCTTCCACGTATGTTGTCTTCTAGCATGATGTTGAAATAATGTGTTTGTGATGATTAAATTGTTCTTTTCGCAAAATTCTACCAGCCTATTTCCCCTGTCGTTTCTCGTGCCTAAACCAAATAAACCTACTACCGCTCCTTTCCTACCCTCACCTACCACGGCATTAAAATCCTTCGTAATTATTAAATTTTCATGTCCTTTTACGTATCTTAATATGTATTCGATATCTTTGAAGATGGTTTCTACCTCTTCGTCACTGTAGCCAGAGGTGGGCATGTATACTTGTATTATTACTGTGTTTACCGGTTTAGATTCTAATCTAACCATGAGTACTCTTTTATTCTTTTGTAAGTAATTTTCTACACAGTATCCTATCTTTTTCCGCATAACTATCCCCACATCCAAATTTCCTTCCTCTGCTCCTGTATGAATTACCCTGAATTCTCCACTCCAAAAATCTCCCGCCTCTGGCCACCGAACTTCTCTGATCCCTACTATGTCTAGTGATAACCTATTCATTTCGATTTTTAGGTTCTCTAGCATACTTACTTGCTTCATACTTCTAACAATACACGCTCCGACTCGCAGAATGTTCCCGACTCTTATTTTAACTTTCCGATCACATCCTCCAAGTAGTCCCCTTCCGGATATCCGAATGGGGGACTATTTTAGCTCCGGAATCTTTTACCCCAGAGAATGCCATCATGTTTGTTACAATTTAAGTACGCTGTGTACTTGGGAGGTAATGTGGTGGTTTCCCGTTGCCTTCCACAACACGCGGTAGTGTGTCTTAGACTGCCATACCAACCCCTAGGGTCTCTGCCAATCTAAGTACCGAAAGAGGCTGCCTTCTTTCGGGAACCTATCTTCGTCTGGTTCCTCACTAACGGCCCTACTACTTTGGTTGGACCTGTATTTTGGCTCTTTAGCTCATTGGAACACGCAAACCATTTCTGTTTTAGTAATTTAGAACTTTGGCAAAGTGCAGGTCCATTCGAAATGGTGAAATATTTTAACAAAAATAATTTTATAGAATCACTTGACGAAATGTAGTTTAATCCTGCACATTGTTTACCCATCGGATGCACTAATGTTGGTAAGGATAGTTATATATAAAAACCTGTTATAATTTCTATGTACCTCGTGGTAATTTCCTTAACACTTACACACAAATTGTATTGCAGGGATCTTCCGAGAGGCTAGTTTTATCTTCCGAGAGGCTAGTATTATCTTCTTAGAGGCCCGTTCTATCTTCCGAGAGACCTGTTCTTTCTTCCGAGAGGATAGTTTTACCTTCCGATAGGACTGTTTTACCTTTGGAGAAATTTGTTTTACATTTCGAGAGATTTGGTTTTCTTTCTGAGAGGACCATTTATACTCACGTCAGGGTATAATTTATCTGCCGTAATGATACACAATATTTATATCTAGTTAACTTCACAGTACCTTATCTATAATTTTAAACTTAGATTACCTGGAATTTGTCTATCTGGTATTTGCAGTTTTACCTTCAAAACGATGTAACAAAATGAATGGTTACCTTTAAAATCTGTATACATAGGATGGTTGATGTTATGTTCCTTGGCTGAATCAAACTCAACAACCAACTTTAGTTATGGTTCAAGAACCAACTGTTCGTGTTCCTAATTCTCTGCAGTTTTAAGCAGCAGGTATTTTTCTAATAGCCTGTAGTAAAGGAAATATACAGGTATGTGTTTTACAACTAAGTTTTATTATGTAATAATTCAACACAAGTGAAAGTTGAAGTAAAGTTTTGTTACTACTTATGAACAGCAATAGTGTTTTTAAAATATATTTGTTAAATTTACATTGTCCCGTTCGACATAACACATGTTAGTATAACTTTAAAGTCAAGTAATTAATACATCTAAAGTGTACACCCTTGGTTTCATAAAACTGAAGGTTTAAGTCCGTTTATTGCTAATTGTTTTGCTAAAGCAATAAAAGTTTCCTTACGTACCTAACACAAAATAGTGTTGCGAGCTACTATTAGGCAATCCGTCAAACACACAAGCGTCGCAAGCACTGTATATTCTCCATGGACCGAGAAGCTTCTGGCAATTATTAGAGGATGAGTCATCCTTTTTAATTCACGGTATAAATAAGACCGATGATGAAGTTCAGAGTTAGTCTATATCAGAATGTCGAACATAAATTATATCGTCTAAAGTTAAATAGTTGAGCTTTTGGAAGTCCAAGAGTAAACATAAATGTTATGTGCACGTGTCTAATGTACATGCAGCTTGTAGAATACATAAATAGACAAAAGTGTAATAAATAAATAGTTGTGTTAGTGTTGTTAATGGACCTATGGTTAAGAAGTTAGTTTAAGAAGATATTAGTGCTTGTAAATTCATTAGTGTGATAGTGCTTCATTGTTAATTGGACTGAAAACATCTATAAATAAGGCATATACTGTTAATTAGGCTTGTAAACAGTGAGTAATAAAGACTCTTGTTATTACTTGTTTTAAATTGTGGAACGCGGTAGTAGTAGCCCGCTACTCTGGTATCAGGCCTGTGTTTGGGGTATATAGTGATTAATTTAAAAGAAAAACACACAAGTCTAAAGACATTTAAGTAGTTTGTATATGTCTGTAACAAGAAGTCAAAGTAAAATGGACGCAGAAACTTTAATGAATTTCCTTAAGGATTTTAAATCTGGTATGGAAGAGAAGTCGGCTAAACTAGAAGTGACACTTAGTGAAAATGCTGAGAAAATGGAGGAGAGGTCGGTGGAAGTAACACTCAGTAAAAACTTAGTGGGATCAGTTGAACTGGAAACGGCCCTTAAAGAGTTTAAATACGGTATGTAAGTGACACTTAGTGAAAATGCTGCAAAAATAGAAACGTTAAGTGAAAATACAGCTACGTTAGAACAAAGATTAATGGAAAGCTCCATTGCATTAAAAGAAGATTTCACTGAACAGGTAAAGACAGTTGAGCAAAAGTTGGACAGTAAATTGGTAAAAATGGAAGAAGATGTGAAGAGGTTGCAAGAACAAATGATTTCACTAACAACGCGGCCACTTGAATTAGTAAACCAAGTTGTAAATCAGAACATTCCAGAAATAAGAAGCATGGAAAGAAGCGAGTCGATACCGTCTAAATTTAAAGTGAAACCACCCACATTCGATGGCAAAACACCTTGGCCCACATATTTGAAACAATTTGAAGCTGCGGCAATAGCCAACGGTTGGTGCAACAAAGAGAAGGCTATCTCTCTAATAGTTGCCCTACGGGGGGAAGTTCTTAACATCTTACAAACGATTCCCGATCACCAGCAGAATGATTACGGCCTCTTAACATCGAAGCTTGAGATGAGCTATGGAGACGCTCCCCTTCAACAGGTTTACTACGCACAAGTTAAGAACCGCTCGCAAAAGACAAGTGAAAGCCTGCAAGAATTCGAAGCTGACATTGTCTGATTAGTTAGATTAGCATACTCAACGGCACCAGATAGCTTCTTTGAACAACTGGCTGTTCAAACATTTGTGGATGGCGTTAAAGACAGCGAAATACAGCAAGGGCTAAAATTAGCACGGCAAAAATGTTAGATGACGCACTGGCCACTGGCACTGCTTGAATTTGAAGCAGCTAAGCAAACATCACACAGAGTGAGTCACAAAGTTTGGTCTGCTTTAGAGGAACCTGGTCAAGCGAAGAACAGCATAGATGAAATAATCAACCGTGTGGCGGAAAGACTGGAAAGACAACGACCGTTCATTTACATTTCCAATGCTCCACCTGTAGGTACTACATTGGCCAGGAGGCGACTTTTTTGTTGCCGGGAAATTTAGAATTTTGCCGAACCCTTGCCGTTCCAGGCAAGGTAGGGATCTTTAACGTGCGTGACAACACTCATACACGGGACCTCCATTTAACCTCTCATCCGAACGAGGGCGTAATTTATGTAAAAAATGCTCACCTGCCATTTTTCAAGCAGTCGGCCGTGTCGGGATTTGAACCCGGGAACTTGGGATCCGTAGTCTTACGCTTACTACATTGATGCACGGCGACGCCTGAAAGACAACGACCGCGGAAATGGCGTCTGCGATGCTAGAGTTGCGGTGAAGTTGGTCATATACAGAGACGCTGCACTCAACCAGCAAAACAACCGGTTGAGCAGCAAGAACACTAAAGCAAGTCGACGTAAGGGGGCGAACGTCGACAGCACAACGTAGTGCCCCGGAGATTATCATCCGTGCTGCATCGTTGATGGGAAGTCTGGACAGCATTTATATCGATGGCGGAATTAATGGTAGGGTTGTCCGATTACTCGTGGATACAGCAGCAACTATGACTATTGTGAGACCAGATTTGGTTGGTCGTAGAAAACTACTACCCGCATCGGTGTGTCTTCGAACGGCAAGTGGTGAGAAAATTTGTACTCACGGAGAGACTGCCGTTACGTTGGAAATTGGGGACAAACGAATTAATCATCAGGTGTTGATGGCTGAAATTACAGAAGAAGTGATCTTAGAAATGGATCTCATGAGAGAATATGGGTTTCATATAAACATGAAAAAAAAAGTGCTTCGGATAGATGATGATGAGATTCCATTTCAAGGGACGAGTAACCAGACGATGCAAGTTTGAATGATTTGTGATATGAAATTACCCGAAGGCGAAAATGATAGTAATAGGACACCCGGATAGTACGCTCCGCGAAGGAAAAATATGCATGATGGAGGCAACTGAATCGGGAATGGGTCAGGAGAGATTACTGATTGAAAGAACGCTGGTGAAGTTTCGAAGTATGATACCAGTAAGGGTGTTGAACATTAATCCGCATACTGGGACCCTGAACAAAGACATGACCGTGGGTAATTGCATTTCAGTATGCCATATTAAACGTTGTGTGGACGACACGAAAGATAAACCAGCCAACGGTTGCTCACAGAAATTGCTGAATATGTTGATACCTTCGTGTCAAGGATTAAACGGCGACCAACTGGGCAAGGTAAAAGAACTGGTCGGACGATATCGAGGTGTGTTTGCACTGGATGATAGTGAGAAAGGAAGGACGAATGTTGTGCAATATAAGGCCGATACTGAAAATGCGCAACCGATAAGACAACTCTTCAGGCGGCTTCCTTTGGCAAAACGTAAGGAAGCCGAGCAAATTATCACCGACATAGAAGAACAAAGGGTGATTGAACCCTCGATTAGTCCATGGGCATCTCCGGTAGTGCTTGTCAAGAAAAGGATAGGTCGACAAGGTTTTGTGTGGACTACCGGCGGCTTAACAATGTGGCAAAAAAATACAGCTATCCTTTGCCCAGAATTGATGACACCTTGGATACTCTATACGGATCTAAATGGTTTTCGACCTTGGACTTGAAAAGCGGATAGTGGCAGGTAGGCTTGGAGTCAAACGATAAAGAGAAAACTGCGTTTACAATTGGAACTGGATTATGGCAGGTCAAAGTAATGCCATTTGGATTATGCAATGCCCCTGCTACTTTTGAACGATTGATGAAGTCGATACTATGCGGACTGTCCTGGAAAACATGTCTGGTGTACCTAGATGATGTGATAGTGTTAGGAGGGTTTTTTGAAGAACGCTTTAAGAACCTAGGGGAGATATTCCAAAAATTACGCGAGGCAAACCTTACATTGAGCCTCAAGAAGTGTCACCTATTTGGAAAAGAGGTGAAATACCTAGGACATGTCGTTTCGGAGACCGGAATAAGAGCTGACCCTGACAAAATAAAAACGGTACAAGAGTGGCCTGCAGATATACACCAAGTACACAGTTTTCTGAAATTGTGACAATTCCCTTTTTTTTTTTTCCCCTCCAAAAAAAATTTTTTTTTTAAACCCTTTTTTTTTTTTAAAACCCAAAAAAATTTTTTTTTTTTTTAAAAATTTTTAAAAGGGGTTAAAAAATTTAAATTTTTTTAAAAAAAAAGGGGTTTTTTTTAAATTTTTTTAAAAAAAAAAACCCCCTTTTTAAACCCCCCCGGGAAATTAAAAAATTAAAAAAATTTTAAACCCCCTAAAAAAGGTTTTTAAAAATTTAAAAATTTTTTTTTAAAAATTTTTTTTTAAAAATTTAAAACCTTTAAAAAACCCCAAAATTTTTTAAAAATTTTTCCCCCAAAAAAAATTTTAATTTTTAACTTTTTTTTTTTTTTTTGGGGACAAAATTTTTTTTTTAAATTTTGGGGAAAAAAAAATTCCCCAAAAAATTTTTTTGGGTTTTTGTTTTTTTCCCTTTTTTTTAAAATTTTTTTAAATTTTTTTTAAAAAATTTTAAAAAATTAGAAAAAAATTTTTTTTTTGGTTTAAAAATTTTTAAAAAGGGTTTTAAAAAAATTTTTAAAAATTTCAAATTTTGGAAAAGTTTGGAAATTTATTTTTTTTTAAAAAAAAACAAAGGGGCCCCCTAAACCCGGGAAAAAAAAAAAAAAAACCCGGTTTGGGAAAAAAAAAAAAAATTTAAAAAAGGGTTTTTTTTAAAAAAAAAAAAAAAAATTTTTTTTGGGGTTTTTTTAAAACATTAACCCCCCAAAAAAAATTTTAAAAAAAGGGGAAAATTTTTAAATTTTTAAACCAAAAGGGGAAAAAAAAAGGGGGGGAAAAAAAAAAAAAATTTTTTTTGCCCAAAAAAGGACCACAAAAAAAAAAGGGGGGGGAAAAAAAATTTTTGGAAAAAAAAAAATTTTTTTTTTTTAAAAAAAAAAAAACCTTTTCCCCAAAATTTTTAAAAAAATTTTTAAAAAAAATTTTGGGGGGTTTAATGAAAAAAAAAAAAAAAAATTTAAAACCAAAAAATTTGTTTAACAATTAAAAAAAAATTTGGCCCAAAAATTCAAAAAAAAAAAAAAAAAAAAAAATTTTTTAAATTTTTATTTTTTAAAAAAAAATTTAATTTTTTTTAATTAAAAGCCTTAAAAAAATTTTTAAAAAAAAAAAATTTTAAAATTTTAAAAAAAAAATTTAAAAGGTTTTAAAAAAAATTTTTTAAAAAACCCCAAACCCAAAACCCGGGGAAAAACCCGGGGGAAAAAAAAAAGGGGGTTTTTTTTTAAAAAAATTTAAAAATTTAAAAAATTTTTAAAAATTTCCAAAAAATTAAAAAAAATTAAAATTTTTTTAAAAATTTTAAAAAAAATTTTTAAAAAATTTTTTTAAAAAAGAAAATTAATTGAAAAAAAAAATTTTTTATTTTTTTTTTTTTAATTTTTTTTAAAAAAATTTTTTTAAAAAAAAATTTTTTAAAAAAAAAAAAAAAAATTTTTTAAAAAAAATTTTTTTTTTAAAAAAAAAAGGGGGGTTTTTTCCAAAAAAAAACCCCCCCCCTTCTTTTTAAAAAAAAATTTTTTTTTTTTTTTTCCCCCTTTTTTGGGAAAATTTTTCCCCCCTTTTTGTTTAAAAATTTTTTTTTCCCTTAAATTTTGAAATTTTTTTTTTTTTAAAAATTTTTTAAACCCCAAAAAAAAATTTTTAAAGGCCCTTTTTTTTTCCCCTTTAAAACCCAGGTTTTTTTTAAAAAATTTTTTTTAAAATTTTTTGGTTTTAATTTTGTTTTTGGGAAAGTTTGTTTTTTTTTGGGCCCCTTTTAATTTTTTAAAAATTTTTTTTTTTTTGGTTTTAAAAAAAACCCCTTTTAAGGGGTTAATTTTTTTTTTTATTTATTTTTTTGGGGTTTTTTTTTTTGGGTTTTTCCCCTTCCCAAACCCCTTTCCAATTTTTTTTTTTTTAGGTAAACCCCCCTTTTTTAAATTTTGGGTTTTTCCTTTTTTTTTAAAATTTATTTTTTTTTTAAAAATTTTTAGGGCCCCTTTTTTTTTTTTTCCCTATTTTTCCTTTTCCAATTTTTTTTTTCCCCTTTTTTAAGTTTTTTTTAAAATTTTTTTTTTTTTTTCCCCCAATTTTAAAATTTTTTTCCCTTTTTTCCCCCCCTTTTTTCCCTTTTTGGTTTTCCCCATTTTCCCCAAAATTTTTGGCCCCCCCCTTTTTTTTTTTTTATTTTTTTTTTTTTTTTTTTTTCCCCCTTTTTTTTGGAAAAACCCCTTTTTTTTTTTTTTTTTTTTTTTTTAAATTTTGGGGGGTTTTTTTCCCGGGGTTTAAAACTTTTTTTTTGGGGTTTTTTTTTTTTTTCCCCCCCCGGGTTAAAACCCCTTTTAAGAAAATTTTTAAATTTTAATTCCCCTTTCCTTTTAAACCTTTTTTTAAAAATTTTTTTTCCCCCAAAACCCTTTTTTAAATTTTTTTTTAAAAAAATTTTTTTTTTTTTTTTTTTCCCAAAAATTTTTTTTTTTTCCGTTTTTTTTTCCCTTTTTTAATTTTGTTTCCCTTTTTTTGGGGTTTCCCCCTTTTTCCCCTTTTTAATTTTTTTTTTTTTTTTTTTTTTTTTTTTTTTTTTCCTTTTTTAAAAATTTTTTTTTTTTTTTTTTTAAAAAATTTTTTGGAATTTAAAATTTTTTTTTTTTTTTTTCCCCTTTTAAAATTTTTTTTTTTCCCCCTTTTTTTTTTTTTTTTTTTATTTTTTTTTCCCCCGGTTTTTCCCCTTTTTTTTAAACCCAAAATTTTTTTTTAATTTTTTCCCTTTTTAATTTTTTTGCCCAATTCTTTTTTTTTTTTTTTTTTTTTTTGGAAATTTTCCCTTTTTTCCGGGTTTTTTTGGGTTTTTTTAAATTTTTTTTTTTTTTCCCCCCTTTTTTTGGCCTTAAAAAAAAAATTTTTTTTTCCCCCCCCCGGGTTTTAAAATTTTTTTTAAAATTTTCCCCCCTTTTTTTAAATTTTAAAATTTTCCCTTTTTTCTAAAATTTTCCCGGGAAAAAATTTTTTTTGTTTTTTGGGCCTTTTCCCTTTTAATTTTTTTTTTTTAATTTTTCCAAGTTTTTTTTGTTAAACCCCCTTTTTTTTTTTTTTAAAATTTTAATTTCCCTTTAAATTCTTTTTTTTTTTTTTTTATTTAAACCTTTTTTTTTTTTTTTCCATAACCTTTTTTTTAAAATTTCCCTTTTTTTTTTTTTTTTTTCCCTTTTTTCCCCTTTTCCCTTGGATTTTTTGGGAATTTTTTTTTTTTAAAAAAATTTTTTTTTTCCCTTTTTTTTTTTTTCCTTTTTCCCCCCTTTTGGCCCCATTTCCCCCCCAAAAATTTAAAAACCCCCCCTTTTTTAAAATTTTTTTTCCCTTTAACCCCTTTTTTTTTTTTTTTTTTAATTTTTTTTTTTTTTTAAAGGAAAGGGGTTTTCCCTTTTTTTTTAAAAATTTAAAAAATTTTTTCCTTTTGGGGTTTTTTTTTTCCCCTTTTGGAAAAAATTTTTTAAACCAAATTTTTTAACCCAAAAAATTTTTTAAAAATTTATTTTCCCCCTTTTTTTTCCCCGGGGAATTTTTTTTTTCCCGTTTTTTAAAAATTTTTTTTAAATTTTTTTTTTTTTAAAAAAAATTTTTTTTTTTTTTTTTAAAAAAAAACCCCTTTCCTTTTCCCCCAAATTTACCCGGAAAAAAATTTTTTTTAATTTTTTTTTTTTTTTAAAAATTTTTTTAATTTTTTAATTTTAAAAAATTTTTTTAATCTTTTTAAAAAAAATTTTTTTTTTTTTTTTTTTTTTTAAAAACAACCAAACCTTTATTTAAATTTTTTTCTTTTTTTTTTCCCTTCCCCTTTAATTTTTCCCAAAAAATTTTATTTTCCCCCCCCTTTTTTTCCCCTTTTTTTTAAAAAACCCAAATTTCCCCCAAAAAAAAATTTTTTTTTTCCACCCTTTTTTTTTTTTGGGGGTGGTTTCCTTTTTTTTTTAAAATTTTTTTTAAAATTTTTTGTTTTTTTTAAATTAAAAAATTTTTTAAAAAAAAAAATTTTAAAAAAACCCTTAAAAATTTTGGGGAAAAAAAATTTAAAAAAATTTTTAAAAATTTTTTAAAAAAAATTTAAAATTTGGGGGAAATTTTGGGGGAAAAAAAAAATTTTCCAAAAAAACCCCCTCCAAAAAAGTTGGGAAAAAGGGGGCCCCGGGGAATTTTTTTAAAAAAAAAGGGGGTTAAATTTTGGGTTTTTTTTTTTTTTAAAGGTTTTTTTTTTGGGGAAAAGGGAAAAAAAAATTTTTTAAAGGGAAAGGGGGTTTAAATTTAAATTTTTTTAAAAAAAAATTTTAAAAAACAAAAAATTTAAAAAATTTTTTTTTTACCCCAAATTTAAAAAGGGGTTAAAAAATTTTTTAAAAACCTTTTAAAAAAATTTTTTTTTAAAAACCCTTCAACCCTTTAAAAAGGGAAACCCCAAAAATTTTAATTTTTGGGGTTGAAAATTTTTAAAAAAACCCCCTTCCAAAAGGGGCCCCAAAAAGGAAAAGGGTTTTTTTCCAAAAAGGGGAAAAAATTTTTTTTGGGGGAAAAAAAGGTTTTAAAAAAAAAATTTTTTTTTTTTTTTTAAAAAAAATTTTTTAAAAAGGGTTTTTAAATTTTCTTTAAAATTTTTCCAAATTTTATTTTTTTTAAAAAAAACCTTTTTTTAAAAAATTTAAAAATTAACCAAAATTTGTTTCAAAAAATTTTTTAAAAAATTTTAAAAAAAAACCCCCCCCCAAAAACCCCCAAAATGAAATTTTTAAAAAATTTTTAAAAATTTTAAAGGGGTTTAAAAAAACCCCTTTTTTTTAAATTTTTTTTTTTTTTTTTGGGTTAAAAATTTTTAAAATTAAAAAAAAAATTTTAAAATTAATTTTTTTTAAAAAATTTTTAAAAATTTAAAAAAAAAAAAATTTTGGGTTTTAATTTTTAAAAAAATTTTTTAAAAAATTAAAATTTTTTCGGGATAATTTTTTTTTTGGTTTTTTAAAAAAAATTTAAAAATTTTTTAAAAATTTAATTTTTTTTTTTTTTTTTTTTTTTAAAATTTAATTTAGGTTTTTCCCCCCCAAACCCAAAAAGGTTTTCAGTTCCAAAAAAATTTTTTTTTTTAAAAATTTTTTTTTTTTCCCCAAAAAAAAAAAAGGTTTTAAATTTTTTCCCCAAAAAAAAATTTTTTTTTTTTTTAAATTTTTAAAAACCCAAAAAATTTTCCCAAATTTTTGTTCCCTTTCCTTAAAAAAGCCCAAAAAAACCCGTTTTTTTTTTTGGGTTTTTGGGGGGTTTTTTTAAAAAAAAAGGGGTTGGGCCTTTTTTTTTTTTTCCCAATTTTTTTTGGTTTGGTTAAAAAAAATTTTTTTAAAAAGGGGTTTAAACCCCCCTTTTTTTTTTTTTTAAAAAAACCCTTTTTTGGGGTTTTTAAATTTTTTAAAACCCGGGCCCTTTTTAAAAATTAAAAAAAGGGCCCCCTTAAAAATTTAAAAAATTTTTTTTCCCAAAATTTTAAAAAAAAATTTTTTTTTGGAAAATTAAAAAAATTTTTTTTAAAATTTTATTTTTTTTTTTTTTCCCCCCTTTTTTAAAGGTTGTTTTAAAAAAAAAATTTTTCTTTTAAACCCAAAATTTTTTTTAATTTTTTTTCCCCCAAAAAAAAAAAAACCTTTTAAAAAACTTAAAATTTTTTTAAAAAAAAAAAAAATTTTTTTTTTTTTTTGGGGGTTTTTTTGGGAAAGGAAAACCAAAAGGGAAAATTTTTTAAAAACCCCCTTTTTTTAAAAAAAAAATTTTTTAAAATTTTTTTAAAACCCCAATAAAATTTTTTTAAAAGGTTTTTTTGGCCTTTTTTTCCCTTTTTTTTTTTTTTAAAAAAAATTTTTTTTTTAAAAAAAATTTTTTAAAAAATTTTAAAAAACCCTTTTTAAAAGGCCCCAAATTTTAAACCCCCCAAAAAATTTTTTTAAATTTTTTTTGGGGTTCCCCCCTTTTCAATTTAAACCCTTTTTTTGGGTTTTAAATAAATTTTGGAAAAAATTTTTTTTTTAAAAAATTTTTTGGGAATTTTAAATTTTTTTTTAAATTTTTTTTTTTTTAAAAATTTTGATTTTTTTTTTTTTTTTTGGTTTTTTTTTTTTAAAAAAAATTTTTTTTAAAATTTTTTTTTTTGGTTTTTTGGGAAATAAAATTTTTTTTTTTTTTTAAAAAATTATTTCCTTGTTTTTTTTTTTTTTTTTTTTTTTTTTAAAAAACCTTAATTTTTTTTTTTTAATTTTTTTTAAAAAATTTTTAAAATTTTTTTTTCCCCTTTTTTTTTTAATTTTTAAACCGGGGAAAAAATTTCCCAAAACCCCCCCCCCCCGGTTTTTTTCCCCCTTTTTTTTTTTTTTTAATTTTTTTTTTTTTTTCCCCTATTTTGGGTTTTCCCCCCAAAATTTTAAACCTTTTCCCCCCCCTTTTTCCCCCCTTTTTGTAAATTTTTTTTCCTTTTAATTTTTTTAAAATTCCCCGGAAAAAATTTCCCCCCTTTTTTTTTTTTTTTTTTCCCCCTTTTTCCCAAACCCAAACCCTTTTTTTTGGAAAATTTTTTAAAAACCCCCCTTTTTTTCCCAATTTTTTTTTTTTAAAATTCCCTTTTTCCCTTTAAAATTCCCCCCCCCAAAATTTTGTTTTTCCCTTTTGGGAAAATTTTTTTCTTTTTTTAAAGGCCCCCTTTTTTTTTCCCTTTTTTCCCCCTTTTTTTTTCCCCTTTCCCCCTTTTTTTTTTTTTTTTAAAAATTTTTTATTTTTGGAATTTTTCCCCAAATTTCCCATTTTTTTCCCTTTTTTTTTGGCCTTTTAAAAATTTTTTTTTAAAAAACCCCCTTTTTCCTTCCAAAACCCCCTTTTTTTTTTTTTCCCCCAAATTAAAAAAATTTTTGGGGGGGGGTTTTTTTTTTCCCCCAAAACCCAAAACCCTTTTTTTTTAAATTTTTTTTTTCCCAAAAAAATTTTTTTTTAAAATTTTCCTTTTTTTTAAAATTTTTAAAAATTTTTAAAATTTTTTTAAAAAATTTTAAAGGGTTTTTTTTATTTTTCCAAATTTTTTTTTAAAAAAAACCCCCCCCCTTTTGTTTCCCCCCTTTTTTTTTGGGTATTTTTTCCCCGGGTTTTTTTTTCCCCCCCCAAAATTTTTTTTGAAGGGTTTTTTTTTTTTTAAAATTTTCCCCCTTTTTTTCTTTTTTAAAATTTAACCCAAAAATTTTTTTCCCCCCCCCAAATTTTAAAATTTTTTTTCCCTTGGGGTTTTTTTTTGGGGTTTTTTCAAAAAAATTTTCCCCCTTTAAAATTTTTAAAGGGGTTTTTTTTTTTAAAAAAACCCAACCCTTTTAGGGTTTTTAAAAAATTTTTTTTTTTTTTTTTCCCCCAAATAAATTTTTAAAAAAATTTTTAAATGGTTTTTTTTTTTTAAGGAAAATTTCCCGGGGGTTTTTTTTTTTTTAAAAAGGTTTTTTAAATTTTTTAAAATTTCTTTTTAAAATTTTTTTGAAACCCCTTTTTTTTCCTTTTTTTTTTTTAAAAAAATTTTTTTTAAATTTTTTTTAAAATTTTTCCCCCTTTTAAAAAATTTTTTTTTCCCCTTTTTAAATTTTTAAAAATTTTTTTTTTTTAAATTTCCTTTTTTTTTTTTTTTTCCGGAAAAAAAATTTTTAAAAATTTTTTTAAAAATTTTAAAAATTTTTTTTTTTTTAAAAAAAATTTTTTCCAAATTTTTTTTTTTAAAAAAAAAAAAAAAATTTTTTTTTTTTAAATTTTTTCCTTTTTTTTTGGGGAAAATTTTTTTTTTTTTTTCCAAAAAAAATTTTTTTTTAAAAAAATTTTTTTTTTGGTTTGGGAAAAATTTTTTTTTGTTTTTTTAAATTTTATTTTCCCCCCAAAAAAATTTGTTTTAAAAAATTTTTTAAAAACCCCCCCCTTTTTTTTTTTTTTTTAAAAAGGTTTTAAAAAAAAAATTTTTTCCTTTTTTTTAAAAAAAACCCCCAAAAAATTTTTTTTAAAAAAAATAAAAAGGGGGGTTTTTTTTTAAAAAGGGTTTTAAAATTTTTTTTTTAAAGGAAATTTTTAAAAAGAAAAAAAAATTTTAAAAAAAAAAAAAAAAAAATTTGGAAAATTTTTAAATTTGGGGGGGTTTTTTTTTAAAACAAAATTTTAAAACCCCCTTTTTATTTTTTAAAAAATTTTCCAAAAAGAAATTTTTGGGGAAAATCCCCCCAAAAAAAACCCCCCCCGGTTAGAGCATTATACCCTCTTATATCAAAGACCAGTAAACTTAACATAGACAACAAGAAACTCCTATTCACAACCATAATACGACCTGTTTTAACCTACGCAGCTGCGGTGTGGGGTAACCGAAACAAAACACAGATAATACCTATACAAAGAATACAAAACAACTGCCTACGGATGACAACAAACTCTAGCAGATATACAAGAATCACCGACCTACACAAGGACACGCAACTACCATACATACAAGAATATATTAAAGCTGCATCAGAAAAATTTTACAACAAAACCGAAAGACATACAAATCCACTCATACGCACCATCACAACATCCCGAGCACATACAAACATGCAAATTAAACATAAACCCACATACCATACATTATCAATATACAACAAACGCCTAGATAAATGTAAATAATTAATAACAATAATAATAAAACAATACAATTAAAAATTTTAATTACATTCAAATTAGAATAGTTGTTCCTAGATTAGATTAGATTAGGTTGTTCTTGTTAGTTATGTTATTGTTTTGGTTAGTGTGATATAGTTTAATAGTATTAGATTAGTTTAGGTTACACCCACACAAAATAGGTTTTTTAGCTTTTTTGCTTTTCCTATGAACAAAACAAAATGAATAGAAGAATATGAAATGTAACCCGAAAGGGAAAACTTAAATATTACAAATGATTAATCTAGATACTTAGATACTAGATAGAATAGGGTCATAGATACTTATAATCATAGGCAAACCTGTAGCCAGGTAGGAACTGTAGACATGAAAGAACTACACGGTAGCATCACGTAATGCGTAATACTGCTAATATGTATTATTAATTTAGAAAATAAATATGTTTTGATTTGATTTGACTTTCACCCAGGAGGCTCGGGTTCGATTCCCGGTAGCGGAAGTCTTTTTTTAAATTTCTACCGAACTTAAATTTTTACTTGTTTAATTAATATTATTACAAATTAATCATATTCGTATAAATCATATTTAATTTTTTTTACAAAATTAAACTCATTTACTATAAAAAAAAATATATTAAAACACGCCGAATACTTAAACCAATTAATTGTAAGATAATTGAACAATATTGCTAAGTTCATGAACACAAAATCTGACTTTTTTTAGGGAGTCTTAAACGTTGAAGTATAATACCGTAGCCCAATCAACTCGATCAAAGATTTGCTTGAGCCTAATGCTTACTTTAAATGATTAGCAGGTACATATTATCAGAGAACTGATTATTTAATGTCGGTCACAGAATTTAATTAGCCACGAATTATTAGCGTTAGCATGTTGATATGAAAATTTTACTGATTAAGATTTATTTATTAAGGGATTGAATTGTAAAACAGACATGTGACGTATAAAACTACATATTTAAGATTGGATTTTAAATGATTTGGGTTATTAAAAATAGTGGTAATACGAAGGTGATGTGAAAAGTTCGCGAAACGCAGGGGAAAATGAAAAAATTTGTTTTTAAAATATAGTTTATTTTTCAACATAATTTCCGTCAAGTTGAATACACTTCATCCAGCGATGTTCCTAATCCATTATGCCATCACGAAAGTGCGTTTCTTCAAGGCCTCCAAAATAGTCGTCGACAGCTGCTTTTACTTCTTCGTCCGTGGAAAATCGTTTTCCCCCAAGGAAAACTTTTAGTCATGGAAATAGGTGGAAGTCAGGAGGAGCTACATCGGGCGAATAAGGTGGATGTTGCAACAGATCGTACTTCAGATCATTTAATTTTTGTACTTGTGTGTGGACGGGCATTATCCTGATGGAAAATGATCTTCTTCTTACGCAATGCAGGTCTTTTTTTACGAATATTTTTATTTAGTTTATTATCTAAACTCCGTTGGCAAATCCTCTTCCTCTGAGGCCCGGTTGTTCAATTGGATCTTAAAGTCAAGTTTAGTTAAGTACGGTTTAACAATAAAGCTCAGCTTAAATTTGTTGGCGTTGTTCAATGTTAAGCTTAATAAAGCCTTTTCTAAACCTTATTGTCGCAACTATTTTGTAAATGCGCTTGTGCACACTTTAGACAGCTGTTTGTTAGTATAGGAGTCTAACCTCTAAAATTTTGTATTTACATCCTTACGTTAGTACGGTCTGTGGTTAGTACTTTTAATATACAATGGAAGAAAAGCGTAAAAGATCAATTCATTTTACTACTGAGGAAGAAATGCTTTTGATAAATTTAGTGAAGAAACACAAAGAAATTATTGAATGCAAAAAATCGGACACTGATGCCAATAGATTAAAGTTGGAGGCATGGAGGAAAATTGAAAGTGAATTCAATCAAGGTTCCAACAGTAATTTTAGAGATATTCAAGTACTTAGAAAAAAATATGATAATTTAAAAAACAAACAAAAAAGAAATTTGCGGATGAGAAACTATATGTTAAGGGAACAGGTGGGAGTCCTCATAAACCAGCTACCACAACAGATATTGATGATGAAATTAAAGATTTACTGGGTAAGCGACTAGAAGGTTTTGAATCCAAATTTGGTTCTGATAAAGGTAAACAAATATAATTTTTATATATAGCTATCGATACAATTACTAAACTTGTAGGTACAACTTCAGAATTGGTTGTTGAAGATATGGATTATGTAGTAGAAGATGTAAAAATCGATAGATATTCCTATGACCAATTTCATAATTATGGTAAACAACTTAAAAATCCAGGTCAGTAGATCTTTCATCACATGAGAAAAATCTTAAGATGTTTACTATAAGATATTGTGACGACTAATTGTATTTATTCTATTCGTTTCCAGAAGCATCGGAAATATGTGTTAACATGAATTCGCCCTCGACATCGGTAATGACAGAAACAAGTACAGGTAACCGTCTTACTATAATTCATCAATATTACTATTTTTCTTTGTTGCAGATGCTACTCAGGACTGGTCATTTGCCACACCGCAGAAGCTAAAAACACCTATTCAAAGCCTCTACAGAAATCGCACATAGGTAATAAAAATAAAATATTTTAATTAATTTAAGTGCGACTTTCTGTTTATTACAGAACATAAAAGAGAATGTAAGCTACCTAAAGCTTTGCAATCATGAGCAGAAGCTAAAAGTAGTTTACAAGATTTTAAAATGGAAATGTGTAGACGTGAATTTGAACAAAAGTTGAAGCATACGGAGGAGTTACATGAACAGCAATTGTTGATACGTCGAACAGATGCTGAATTACAACGAAAGATTGCTTGGGAACAACACGAAAAGAAAATGGAAATTTTGGAACTAGAAAAAAAGCACCTGCTTCATAAATTAAAAAATTGAATCACTATTAATATATTTCAAATACTACATTTTGTTTTAATAAACTAACATTACAGTAATTAGATTTAAGAATAATATCATAATCATAGACCTAGATAATTAGTAAATTAAAGTACTTATTGTATTATACTAAAACTACCTTATAATTATTAAAGTTGTAATTAAACTAACCTATGTACATAATATGCTGTAAATGTTTTAAATTATAACCTATCAAAATAATTGTTAATTAGAGCTGTTCGAGTCCTATTATTAAGATGCCCATAATTTCTTACTGGTAAAGCTTGCATATCCTGTATCAATTCAATTGCAGCTAACTCACGTACATCTACTTCAGGTACTGGATCATTCAATGTCTGTGCTAAATTGTGCAAAACAGCAGTTGAAACAACAATGGCTTCAATATTTTCTTGCTTTACTCGCAATCCAAGTGCTAGGCATGGGGATCGTCGTTTCCATATTCCAAAGACTCGTTCAATTGGATTGCGAGTACGAATCTGGGATTCATAAAATAAGTTTTCAGCACAAGTTTGTGGTGTTCTTAATGGGGTTATTAAATAATTCTTTATAGGATAACCACTATCGCCAACTAAAACATTTCCACCAAATTCGCCTAATTCCAATCTCCTCCTTACTCTACTATTGCCAAAGATTCTAGAGTCATGTACCGAGCCGCTTCATCGTCAAACAATATCACGAATGACTAAATCTGCATCACACACACACTGTACGTTATATGAAAAAAACCCTTTCCTATTTCTAAATATCTCTGGTTCTGCACCTCCAGGAGACTGTATTTTAATATGTGTACAGTCAAGTGCTCCTATACACCGTGGAAATCTACTTATTCCATAGAATTTGTTTGTAACTGTCCTAAATTCACTTGAGACTGGCATTTGAATATAACGATCACCTAATCTTGCAATAGCTCTTGAAACTTTATGAATTACTTTGCTCGCAGTACTCTTGTCGACACTACTTAAGTCGCCAACTGTTTGCATAAAACTACCAGTAGCATAAAACGTAATGTAAGAAGAACTTTATCAACTGCACTTACAGCATGTGATAATGAATAACTATAGAAATTGTTTGAAAAACCGCACGAAATGTGAGTACAAAATGTTTAACCTAATATCACGAAAATTGGTGTAGTTAAAACGAAAATACACTCACCTGAGGAACTGTTTCACTTTCAACACAAGCGACTTTCTGCAATTAGTCACCACATAGATTGAAAACTAATGGCAGCATTCCTGAAGTTTTACAAGGCAGCACCTTTTCTGTCCACCATGTTGTACACCGAAATAACAAGTGATAAGATGCACTTGTTTTTGACAAAATATGTTGGCGGGAGTTATAACGTCCCAACACACCAATTTTATAAACACGAAAAAATATTTGAATTTGAATAATGAAATTAATCAATCCCGAACAGCATGATTCCTATAAAATATGGTTAAATCTCAAATTGTTTTTACTAATTAGCAACATACCTGTCCGTTTGTGATTCTATATCTCTATGGATTAAATCTGTTATAAACTGCACGGTATGTTTCGTTAAACGAAAACGTTGAAGAAATTCTTTATCATTCCATACTTCAAAATGATTAGGTCTGTGCCTAAAAACGGGTGATTTTGTTTGAGGAAAGATTAAATTAAATAATTCCAAAAATTCTTTATTATCCGTGATATTTCCTACATCGCCCATAGCTTCCACCTATAAATATATTAATTAATAAGATTAATGCAAATATATATTGGTCTATCATACATTATTTATGTAAACAATACATAATATATTCATAATAAATAGAAAAAGATAAATAATTTAATACATAAATATAATTTTTTTTATTCTAGTTTCTCCTAACTATTATTTAAATATACTTGCCCTTATTTTAGCGACCAATTTCTAAATACTGATGAAAAATTCCTGATTAATTTTGAATTTTATACTGTTTTAGGTTATGTATATTTGTTAAGCTTTCAGCGGCGCTTGTATGTTTGACGGGTTGCCTAATAGTAGCTCGCAACAATATATATATATATATATAATTATGTGGTGTAACGACCTTGCAGATTATAAAATAAAGTATCTATAATAACAGGCTATTAGGTCTGCTAGTTAATGAATTAAACTCTTTATTATAATTCAAGCTTTCGGTTTTTATTTTAAACCTTTATCAAGAATACTAAAATTGTGAAACGTTATTAGGGCATACAATAATCAAATACTTACTAATGTGAGGTTTTTAAACTAGAATCGTTGATATAAATAAAATTCATAAATATAAATTAAAAGTGTGATGTATAAAGCTTTTAACAAAAATAATGTGATATTCATATTAATAAAAAAACTGATATCAACGCACTAAGCTCCATATACACCTATCTACTTCATTTTAAATCCAAAAAAAAATTTAACTTAAATGATCACATCACTTAATAAAACGCAACATAAACACACACACACACACACATACAGACGCGCACACACACATACACGCACACACTCACACTCACACTCACACACGCTCGCATATGTATATATGTGTATATATATGTATATAGACATACATGCATACATCAAAAAATATCTAAATTTCAGTCGACTTACAAAAGAAATAGTAACATCTAGAAAGTTTTCTCGACAACTGTCAAAATTATATAGGAATTTGTCAATCTGCAACTTTCAAACTTAAATATGAATATCACATTATTTTTGTTAAAAGCTTTATACATCACACTTTTAATTTATATTTATGAATTTTATTTATATCAACGATTCTAGTTTAAAAAACCTCACATTAGTAAGTATTTGATTATTGTATGCCCTAATAACGTTTCACAATTTTAGTATTCTTGATAAAGGTTTAAAATAAAAACCGAAAGCTTGAATTATACTAGCAGACCTAATAGCCTGTTATTATAGATACTATATATATATATATATATATATATATATATATATATATATATATATATATATCATCAGTGATATTTATTAACTAAAAATATTGCATGCGAAACACATTATGTGATACCTACTTATATTCCCGAACATATGTGATAAGATATTTTGAGTATCGCTTGAAGTGAAGCACCTCGTCAATAGAAGAATACAAAGAGCCAATAGTAAACACGAACGAAGCACACGATGCTGCTAGATCGTGTTTTGTCGGACAAGATTAAAGAATTGATGAACGCGGTGTTTACTTTAATATTACCATACGCTTTTCTAGCCTAAGAAAAGTCCAAACACATATCTTTTTACTTAAATTAAAAGCTGTGTTTGTGAAATTCACTAAAAGAACACTGTGTCCTTATTTATAAGTAAACAAGGACACTGTATTTTTATAGAGGTTTACCAAATTTTTTTAAAGTTTTCTATTAAATTAAAATCATACATTGTTTTATCTTTAAGTACCTAAATATATTTGAAAATAATGAAATACATCTAGAAAAATCTACATAATGGAAGTCTATAGTAACATGTAATTGAAAATATAATCTAGAACTCATTTGCAAATGCGTGGTTGCAGAGTGATTTGTTGAATTATAGAAAGTTATGTATTCCACTTCCCTGCTTCATCTAATTATTTAGTTATTTATTCGTTTGGTAAGATATTAATACCTAGTGCACTTGTGCACAGGAGTAATAACAAAAGCTCTGATTGGTTTTGCTAGAGCGGTATTTTCAAAACTGGCAATGCCCATAATAAGGGTCTTGTACTAGACTTTTTTACATTCTATTTGTAATTATTAATGTATGATTTGAAATCATATACGCAGTCTAGTAATTAATTGCCCAGCTTACAGGTACAATCCAATTCCATTTCTAGGTCCTTACCTTACTGGAAACATGCAAATACAACACAGACTCCTGTTTCAATATTCTATATTTTAATAGCAAGTAGAATACTGTACCATAGAATAATAATATACGAAAAAGTAACACTCGGCGGTTTTCGAAAGACCAAATTTCTTTGCTGCTGTCTAAAATCAGCCATTTTTCTGTTGTTATATCCATAGAATAATAATACTTTCACACTAGCGTATCATATGATTATTCTGTGGTATATTATTCAACCTCTCTTTAGTTTATCCTACTTTTCTTGTTCTACCTTGTAATTTCACTTGAATAAGTTCATTGTAAATGAATTGACTTCACTATTACTTATTAATGGTAGTTCTTCGGTGTGATTGCAATATATGTAATATTGGTTATTGGTAATTCATTACTATATTCAAAGGGACTCTGAACAAAGATTTGGACTTCTGTAGAGGATTAAAAATAATTGCTCTTACTATTCAATACACTTGTTGAATTTTATGTACTAATTTCTGTAGACTTTATTACGTTAGAGCCTAAATTATGCAGTTTTACATACAATAATCAATTTAAATATTTAAAGCAATTTCTAACTCAACGTTTTTTAAATTTCCCGCTGCATATGTGTACCTTGATTAGTGGTTGAAGGTCATGTATTTTTGGTACAGAAAAGCAATGTAATTTTGAAGTGTCATATCTGGAATTCTATGACCTTGAGTAATATATAAATTTAACAAGAAACTAATATATCCCACCAACTATGTCTGTTGTCTTATAAGCAACACTAAGCTTAATTGTATAAAGAAAATTATATACGGCCTTTTAATGGTAAGTAATTATGCTACAGTTTCTTAAAATGGCCCCTAATATTTATAGCTTAATTGTGTTACCAATACGGTTCTGAATATGAGTATTATTCAATATGGACCCGCACTTCTGGTTGTGTTACTCTACTCAAGGTATGTAATTAAAATTTTCAATGCATATATGTAACAAATTTTGAAGAATCTTTTTGGTTTAACAGGGTTCCATCTTTCTGTTTTCCTACTTTTATACTTTTTTCCAGCTTCGATATTAATCTATGAAAACACGATTTCGTGTAAATTTTAATAAAATCAATAAAATGCTTTGCTTTTAAAAGTAAATATAATATGAAAAACTAAAACTAACTATAGTAAGAACCAGGAAAAAATCCACGAGCGTCTCGCGGCAATAATGCCGTGGCTGCAATGACAGATTAGGTTACTGTTAGAAATAGATATTATTATTAAAAAACACAAATTAGATATTATTATTAAAAAACACTAATCACTTAACACGTATATCAGAACAGTCTGCAATAGTTTAAGCAACAACTGTTCTGATATGTGTGTTAAGTGATTTGTGTTTTTAATAGAGAGTTAAAGCACGGGTGAAACGTATCCGCAAACGCAGAAATCTAACGTGCGCCTGCGCAGAAGTGTTCACATTTACGTAATGTTGATACGGCACACGTAACGTTAAGTGTTTTTAGGTATGCCGTAAACGCAAACGTATTGAACCGATCATCCTGCGGGGTTAAACGGTTATCACCGAATAATTTAAAATCTGTCAAAACTCATAATGTACGTTTAAGGTTTATACATACTCCAAGGAATTGTTTTGAAAGAGATATGAATAATTTAGGTACAAAAGGGTACATTTACAGGGAAGATGATTTGTACTTGGCCAGGGAGGTTGTAGGTAACAATCCTTTGAAGATACCAGCAGATGGAACCTAATTCAAATAAATCTGTTACAAATTACAGGAAAAATTGTTCAATAAGGGCATTGAAAGATCGAATTAATAATTTGGTAGCAAAGTTTTCAGTCAAAGATAAAACCGCGAGAATTAAGTAAGTAATGTTTATGGCAGAATTTGTAAAATTAATGTTTGGTATCACTTTACAGATCAGGCATTGAAGAAGAAGTTAACGAGATAGATGAACTTCTTAGAAACATTGCAGACCTTATCAAAGAATTTAAAGCAATAAAATCAGTGCAAAAATATCCCTTAGTTAATTCTTATGCAGAAGGATATCAGCAACGAGAAGCAGCAGCTAGTGGAATCAATGAAGAATTCATTATTACCGAGGATAATATTAATGTCTTTGATACACAAAATTGTAAGTTTTATGAATTTAAGATGTAACACTTAATTGTGCACTTTTAGTTACTGAACCTGATATAGAAATAGAACTTCAAACTGAAAGTGGCCCAAGCACTAGTGGTACTTTTAAAAGAAATAGTGTAAAAAGACCTAGGATGAAGAATAACATTCAACGTAGGTGGAGCAACATTTTTAGATTATTTATATTGTATTGTTTGCAGTAACTTTATTAATTAATTTCTTCTTCAGTATAAAATACACTTTTCAAATAACTTGCAACTTTAATAATCCTAAAGATATTTTTTATAGGGCCTTTAAGAGCAAGAATTAATGGTAGCATAAAGCAAGAGACATTGGACTATTTAAGCAAGAAAAGCGACAAATTTTACGAACTTCGCTGTCGAGAGCTTGCTCTACAGGAACGAGCTCAAACGCTGAAAGAGGAACAGTTCGAGCTTGAACGTCGCGAACGTTTGCAGCGGATGGAAACAGAAGATAAGCAAATGGCAATACAAATGAAGCTTATAGAAAATCAGCAAAAATTAATAGATGTTATATGTATTCAAAGCAAAATCACCAGATGTAAATAAAACAATAAATTTAATATCACTTCTGTATAATATATAAATTTTAATGTATTTGGACTCTTAGCTTTTGTTTTCATGACAATAGAAATAAATAGGACTGTAAAAGGCTTATTAAACACATTGCATAAAAATAACTACAACTGTAACAATTAAATACAACAAAATAATACTTATACCTATACAGATGTATATTATAACAACTAAACCTAGTGCAACAAATTAATAATTTACAAATTCAAATACTCTTTGAGGGTTGGAGGATTTATTCCAAAATAAGAAGTAACTTCACTGCCATATAGGCAAGTATGACAGTTTGTTAAAAGCACTGCGACTTTATACATCATTTCGACATCTTGCAACAGTATTTTTTGATTTTTTTTAAAATCTACAAAAGCAAACAACTGTAGTATTTTACCAAAACCCTATTCAACTGAAATTCTAATTGTACTCATAATATTATTAAAATTTAGTCTGTTCGGGTTATTACGAATTTCATATTGAGTATATGGCCGCAACTAAAGCTCCCTTAATCCATACCCCAGGTCTCCATAGAGCACAAAATGCCTATTTTCGTTTGGAAAGACGGTGTGCTGCTGTAGTTCATTATAGAGTCCAGATTCTCTAAAAATACCTGCATCATGACGCCGCCCTTCGTATGCTCCTTTCAAAGTAATAATCAATCCATCTGGGCACATAACACCTTGGTATTTTACACAGTGGAACCTTTTATGACCTGAATAGTAATTTTCCTGGTTAATAGATGGTCTACATATTGGTCTTGCCGTTCCATCTATAAAACCCCAACAATTCTGAATAGGGCAACCCTTGGTATGAATTGCCTACAAAATAAACAATATAGTTACAACCATTGTCAATTGCATTTTCATACTAATTATTTTACCTCAGAATAACGGACGAACTTGGCATAGTTTAAAAGTGAAGATTGTTTTGCAAAGTTTCCAGTAAATGACCTTTGTTATTCAAAACTAGGTTCAACGTGTGATTGCAAACACTAGAAATTGCCTGTGAACACAGACCAAAGAATGGTTCCAAATCACACAATCTATTGGGATAGACCAATCTTCAAAGTACTATACAGAATCCTTCCACTCCTTTATAAATAAATCATAAATTACTTATTTCTGGAAATGGGATAAAATACTACCCACCTGATACCGATATTCGGTCGGATGTGGTTATCAAATCCGGAATGTTAAGTGCACGGGTCAGTCTAACAATATCAATGTTACTAAATCTAAACAAATTTTTACATTCACTTTCGAACATACTATTTATATTGAAATGGCCATATAAATCAGCTCTACGCCCTAAATTTTCTTCATCATGTAGCACATGTAAAATTAAAGCTTCTTCTAGATCTTCGTCGTCACTATTTTCATTTAAAGCTGCCATAAACATAATTTCATCCATTTTTATTAATTAAAACCAAAAAAATTATTTACATTCACTACACAGCTTTAGAGGTTAGAAATAGTGTTCAACATACCTAACCTATTAGAAGTATCCTTGTAATACGTTTACGCTTACGGTTAATTGTTGTACTTGCTTTAACTCTTTAATAGATCAAAAACGTATCGTTTACTTCACGTAACCTTGAGGGATACGTCAAGACATACGTAAGTTGATTTTAGTTTTGCTTTAACTCTCTAATAATAATATCTATTTCTAATAGTAACCTAATCTGTCATTGCAGCCACGTCATTACTGCCGCGAGACGCTTGTACAAATCCCTTACGTCATAATAGGTGTCTAACTCAAATCAAAAACATCGTTTAAGATTATTCAAAGGCTAAATTATATATATACGATAAAGATAATAATACGGTTTGTACGTGTTTTAAATAGACATACATGAACACGTATGTGTCCGTGTTTTAAACTTTATAATTAACAGGCTAACCTTTTTGTAAAATTATACCGTTTCTTTAAACTAGGATATCTTTCTTAGTTTTTTTTTGTAAATGAAGTATATTTTTTAAAGTTTTAAAAGAATTCATGAAAATTAACTGTTTGGTGTGAAGCAGTCATTAGTCAATTTATTAGAATATCAACAAACAAAATGTTAATTTTTCCATAAAGCATGGTTGCTAAAGTTATCGTACCGAGAAAAATTTCAATGCAGTTGCCGTAAATAGTTTATATTGCAGTTATTGTACGTTTCTATTCAGATCAATATATGTAGCTCAATTTATGAAAATGAGTTTTATTTTTACTGAATTCATTAAACTCGTAAAACAGGAGGACGCCAATTTAAGAAATAACTTAAGCAACTACCTCTATGAAAATAAAATATTATTGGCAACCATGCTTCATTACGGTTTGCGCGAAGCTTGACGAAAGCTTCCGAATCGAACTAGATGCTACATTGACTTGAAATTTTCAACTTAATTCATACGAATATAAGTGATGACGGAGACGACTTCTTTCATGTTTTTGACTATAATAATAGTTAAAACATTATAATAAACAATTTATAGTATTAATATTATACAAAAAAGTTACACTTTTGGTCTTGGTGGTGACAAATTTCTATTCAAATCAACTACTGAAAGCACCATATATTTTTGAAACATAACTACACTAGGGCTATGTCGCAGTCGTTATATTGGCGGGTAAATCGACGTATTTGTATAAGCCGTTTGTTATATTTATTGATAAATTCAATGGCAGAAGAGGCGTTTTTTTTTAAATCTGAGTGATAGCAGTGGTGGCGATGAAGATAGTTCGATTGAACAAAAAGTAATTGTATCAGATCCACTACTTTCGAGCTGTGCTATTAACACTCCTTTGATTAACGAATTTACGTCTTCTACTTCATTGCTTAATACGACATATAGTGAGATACCTGAATTACAAGCTACTCCCTTTTTAAACTGCGATGACACTACATTTGATTTTCCAATGCTCCACCTGAAGGTACTACATTGGCCAGGAAGCGAGTTTTTTTTTTACCTGGAAAATTTGGAATTTTGCCGAACCCTTGCTGTTCCAAGCAAGGTAGGGATCTTTAACGTGCGTGACAACACTCACACACGGGACCTCCATTTTACCTCTCATCCGAACGAGGGTGTATTTTTGTGAAAAATGCTCGCCTAACATTTTTCAAGCGGACCGTGTCGGGATTTGAACCTGGGACCTTGGGCGTAGTAGTCACACACATACCACTACGCCACGGAGCCGCCTTAAAAAAAAAAAAACTGCGATGACAATAGGTTTTGGAATGTGGTTGATAAAGAAGTGTCCAGGGATAATAGTGAGTATATTCGAAACCTTTTGAAAGATTTTTTTTACAAGAGAACCAATCATTCATCTGAAAGAATTAATGATGGTTCTATTGCCACATCTTCGAATAATGCAATTAAAAATCAGGATCTGAAACTAGTTTCTAGTAAGAAGGTTTTACATCATCGTAAAAATCACCTCTCGAATATGAAAAATGAAGAAGTCGTTGATGAACACTATGAACCTTTACCTAACTTGACTAAAACACAAGATCAAGATTTAAACTTGTCTATTAATTTGCCCGTGTCTTCACAATGTGATCAGCAATTATTGATTAAGGATGGAGATAACGAGCCAAATGATTTTTCAAATTTAAAAGTTAATCTATCCGAAATAATTATTGATGATCGTACGGATTCCTCTTTAGCGACTGATATAGCACAAAATATTAAAGCAACTACTAGCTTTAATAATATTTCACAGGATCACAAAAAGAAATATTCATGTGTAAAGTGTCATATCAAGACATCTACGTTAGACAAACTTAAACAGCATATGATTAAAAATCACTCATCTGAGGATCAGTCTTTGAAATTGTCTCCACATGGGAAAGCTACACCAACCGTTTCAGGTAGCAAGAAAACCCCTTCACCGTACTTCGATACAGATAAGAAAAGTGAGTATATTTCAAATAACAATGCATGATATATTAATAATAAAATAATCCAATAATGTTTCAGATCATGGTGGAGCTTCTCAGTTTATGCCTGAAAATTATATCTGCAGCACTTGTAACGGTTCAACACCCGTACTCTGTTATTATAAACTGCCAGGTTGGCCCCAACAGCCAGGCGTTTGTGTTGACTGCAGAATTAAAGCAAACACAACAAGTTCAAATCTTGAATGGGCTTGGGGTGGCTACATGATGATGTGCGATGTTTGTAAATCTTACAAACTGTTTGGATATTACGTAGATAAAAAAACAGGAGCTTATGATCGTAATGGACCCATGTCGTGTTGTTTGTGTAAGAACAAAGCATTCAGAGTACAACATCCAGAAACTGATGAAGAAGACAGTGATTGGGAACTACTTTAAAGGTATAATATATATGATTATAAAAATTATCCATAATAGTAATTAAGTTTTAATGAGTATCTCTGTTATTAAAGATACAGAAAAACTCTTTTTATGTTTACGGTTTCCTTTATTGAGATCAATTCAATGGCAAAATCAGAAATGAGCCATTTTCTTTTGCTTTCAAATTACAGCCAAATATTGATACTTTTAACAATTTCATTAATTCGTATAATTCGTTCTTTGTAAATATATTCAAAAACGGCGTTTAAGTTTTTTATACAACTTTTTATGTAGATT
Organism: Platerodrilus igneus; assembly: GCA_036346225.1. Classification (NCBI taxonomy): domain Eukaryota; kingdom Metazoa; phylum Arthropoda; class Insecta; order Coleoptera; family Lycidae; genus Platerodrilus; species Platerodrilus igneus. The sequence goes on along the minus strand of JARFIW010000265.1, from coordinate 14,289 downwards.
AAAGTGATGCACTTGAATGTTTAATATTTACAACAATTTTGAAGTTAGAATATAAACTTGAATTTTCAACGAACTTCGTTCGTTTATGAAATCTATTTGTCTGTGTGTCCGAGGCCTTTTTAATGGTCGGACATCAATATGTGATACATCAATCGATTCAGCTCGGTGTCCAGAGCTTAAGTTTTGATGTCAGTTAAAATCGGACCACGGGGACGCCGAGCCCCCGGGAAAATCCACAGGGATAATTAAAATTTTAAATAAGTTTAAAATCAATATGCGACACATATTTGAACAATTTATGGCATTTGATGCCAATTATTCCAATATTATAGACATTGTTTAAACTTAAATTTTGATTACCGAAAATAATTAGATACATATAAAAAAAAAAATTTCTTATCTTATTGATGAGAACTAATATATAGCTTTTAAAATATTTATTCAATAAAATAAAATATATTAAAATGTCTCTTTTGTTGTTTATAAATTTTTGTATTTTATCTGAATACTTATAATTCCATTTCGAATGGACCTGCACCTTGCCGCAGTTCTGGATTACTAGAACAGGTGAAATGGCTTGCGTGTTCTAATGAGCTAAAGAGCCAAACTACAGGTCCAACCAAAGTAGTAGGGTCGTTAGTGAGGAACCAGACTAAGACAGGTCCCCGAAAAAGGGCAGCGGCTCTTTCGGTACTTAGATTGGCAGAGACCATAGGGGTCGGTATGGCAGTCTAAGACACACTACCGCGATGTGGAAGGCAACGGGAAACCACCACATTACCTCCCAAGTACACAGCGTACCTAAAATGAAATAAAATGATGGCATTCTCTAGGGTTAAAATAGTTAAAATAGTCCCCCATTCGGATCTCCGGGAGGGGACTACTTCGGAGGATGCGATCGGAAAGTTAAGAATAAGAGTCGGGAACATTTTGCGAGTCGGAGCGTGGAATGTTAGAACTATGAAGCAAGTGGGTAAGCTAGAGAACCTAAAATCGAAATGAATAGGTTATCATTAGACATAGTAGGGATCAGCGAAGTTCGGTGGCCAGAGGCGGGGATTTTGGAGTGGAGACTTCAGGGTAATTCATACAGGAGCCGAGGAAGGAAATTTGGGTGTGGGGATAGTTATGCGGAAAAGATAGGATACTGTGTGAAAATTACTTACAAAAGAATGAAAGAGTACTCATGGTTAGATTAGAATCTAAACCAGTAAACACAGTAATAATACAAGTATACATGCCCACCTCTAGCTACAGTGACAAAGAGGTAGAAGCAATCTACAAAGATATCGAAGACATATTAAGACATGTAAAAGGACATAAAAATTAAATAATTACGGGGGATTTCAATGCAGTGGTAGGTGAGGATAGGGAAGGAGCGATAGTAGGTTTATTTGGTTTAGGCACTAGAAACGACAGAGGAAATAGGCTGGTAGAATTTTGCGACAAGAACAATTTAATCATTACAAACACATTATTTCAACATCATGCTAGAAGACGATATACGTGGAAGATGCCAGGAGATATAGGAAGATATCAAATAGATTACATTCTTGTTAGACAACGGTTTAGAAATCAAGTAAAAGACTGTAGAAGCTACCCAGAAGCAGATATAGACACTGACCACAACATCGTAATTATGAAGGCCGCACTTAAATTTAAAAATTTGAAAAAGAAACGGAAAAAGGCACTTGGACCTACAGAAACTAAAAGAAAAAGATATTCAAGAAAGATTCGAAAAAAGGTCAAATCAATTGCTCAAAGATATCGGGAAAATATCTGATACTAAGGAAGTAGAAACAGAATGGAATAACATTAAATCCAGCCTCGACATGGCGGCCAGAGATATTCTGGGGTATACACAAAAAGTAAATAAGAAACCATGGATAACAAAGGATATCCTGAATTTAATAGAAGAAAGACGAAAATACAAAAATAAATCAGATGAAACAGGAAAACAGAGATACAAATCCATAAAATGGGAAATTATTCGAAAATGCAGGAAAGCTAAAGAACAATGGATTGATGAAAAGTGCAAAGAGGTACAAACTAAGATGGAAGTAGGAAAGACAGATGAAGCATACAAACTAATTAGAATCAATTTTAGGGATATAGAACCGTATAGCAAAAATATAAGGGACGCGGGAGGAAATGTCATTATAGAAAATGTAGATAAAGTGGGTAGATGGCAAGAATATATAGGGAATTTATATGCAGGGGAAGAACTAACTGCATTAGAAAAGGAATCAGACATTGAAAATGATGAATTGGGATATCCTATACTTAGACATGAATTTGAAATAGCATTAAAGGGTCTGAAAAATGGCAAGGCGCCGGGTACAGATAAGGTGCAAGCGGAGACTCTAAAAGCCGCTGGTCAAGCAGTAACAGAACGTCTCTTCCAACTTGTAAGCTATATGTATGAGACAGGCGAGATACCCAAAGATTTCAAACATAACATCATAGTAACTATACCAAAAAAGAAAGGCGCAGATAGATGTGAAAATTTTCGAACAATAAGCTTGACAGCACACGTATCAAAAATATTAACTAGAATTGTACAAAAACGAATGGAAAAACGGGCTGAAGAAATACTAGGAGAAGACCAATTTGGGTTTAGGCGAAACAGGGGAACACGGGAGGCTATCTTAGCTCTGAGGGTGATAATGGAGAAAACAATAGAAAAAGGGGAAAGCGTATATATAGGGTTTGTAGATCTGGAAAAAGCATTTGACAATGTAAAATGGAAAAAAATGTTAGAAATACTCAAAAAGATTGGAATGAGTTATAGGGATAGACGGATAGTACATAGCTTATACAAAGAGCAAACAGGAGTAATAGAATTAGAGCAGGAACGTAGAGAAGTAAACATCAGGAAAGGTGTAAGACAGGGATGTTCCCTATCCCCACTAATTTTTAACTTGTACATTGAGGAGACTATGAATACTCTCAAATGCAGGAAGACATTTGGAATTACTATGCAGGGACAAAAAATTGATATGCTTAGATTTGCAGATGATATAGCGGTATTAGCATCTAGCAAGGAAGAGTTAGAAGCTGCTCTCAATGAAATGAAAACGGTTCTAACAGAGAGATACGGTATGAAAATTAACAAAAGTAAAACTAAAGTACTAGTATGCAAAGGAGGAAAAATAAATCAAAAACAAGAATACAAATATGTAACACGAACTTACAAGAGGTTAAGGATTTCTGCTACCTAGGAAGCCAAATAACGCAAGATGGGAAAAGCACAAAAGATATAAAACAAAGATTAGCACAAGGTCGTGCTACATTTAACAAGAAAAAGCAACTACTGTGCTCAAAGACCACAAACATAGAAACAAGGAAAAGATTGCTCAAAACATATGTGTGGAGCACAGCACTGTATGGCTGTGAAGCCTGGGCAGTGGGAGAAGCGGACAAGAAAAAGGTAGAAGCTTTTGAAATGTGGTGCTACAGACGTATGATGAAGATATCATGGACAGACAAAGTTAAGAACGAAGAGGTACTAAAAATGGTAGGGGAAGAAAGAAATATGTGGAAAACGGTAAAAAATAGGAGAGATAGGATGATAGGCCACATACTACGGCATGAAGGAATAGTGCGGAATATACTAGAAGCAGAGATAGGAAAAAAGAGAAGAAGAGGTAGACCTAGGTTAGACTACTGCACACAGATAGTGAAAGATGTAGGCTGTAGGAGTTTCAGGGAAATGTGTAGGCTAGCTCAGAAGAGAAATCAATGGAGGTACGCATCCAACCAGTCCCAAGATGGATAAATTAATGACGAAGAAAGTAGCTGTACTTAAACATGATATTTATTATAAGCAACTACAAGCATTGGAGGGCAATATTCTCGAATAATGGTAATTGCATGAAAGCATGTACTGGAAACCTATTATTTCGACAAATGTCTAAGTGTTGGGGGATCTTGGCAGCCACAGGTTGCTTAACCCCCTTCAATAAATCTCTGTGAAATAGGGCATAATATTAGAAAACAATATAAGGGGAACCGAGCTGTATTGCTGTGTTAGAATTTCAGGGAACCATGTAGGTTAGTTTAGAAAAGAAATAAGTGCAGGTACATGTCCAACCAGTTTTGAGAAACCCAATGACGAAAAAATAAGCGCAGACAAATCTGATGATTATTATAAACAACTAGTTGTTTGTTGTGAAATATCTGCAATAATAATCGTTCTTTTCTCGTTTCAATGCTAAAATTTTTTATTTAAATGGACTTTTGTAAAAAATTTCTAGTTATGTTTCGTTTATTTACTTATTGACTTAACTTATCTTTTGATAACTTTTATTCGCCGAGTTACTAATAAAAACTTGTAAGATGATTTTCTAGAGATTTTTTTTCAAAATAAAATTAAATCTATTACAATGAATTATCTACATTTAAAAAACAGAGACCTGTTTTGATCTTACTTCACTCAATATTTGTTGCACAAAAACAAAATGGGCATAGATTGCAACTTAAAGCGATTTTCACTCAGCAAAAGGTAGGTACACCAATCCTTTGCACTATACATTTGCATTTTCATAAAAGTGACTTTCTGATTCGTTTGATGATGAGGCTATTGTATATTCTACCGATCCTTTGTCTACAAAAATTAAATTGTTGCGAATTCATTCTCTTTTAATTCATCTAAAACAACAATTCGAATCATTCTCTTATTGAAATGCTGACAAAACTAAAAAACTAAAAGTGAATTTATGTCTAAGGGTAATTTCATGTTAATCAACCAATCCAATAAATACGACTAAACCAGATTTGGATAATTTTTAGTACGCCATTAGTACCTTCATAAGGATAAAAACTGCAAAATTTTAAATTAATTAGCCATCAGTTTTGGGGTTATGAATTTTTAAAGATTTGTGGTTTTTCACTTGCGGCAAATTTAATCGGCTGTAGCTTCCAAATTATTTGACCTAGTCTAATTTTAGAGAAAAAAAACCACTTGCAAATCTACTTTTTGGAAAACTGGAAATCGAAATTTTTATTTTTTTTTTTAAAAATATTTAGTTTAAAAAGTGCTCTAGGCCACAACTTTACCAAATTTTATTATGGTATATTCCTATGGTAACATATTTAAATTGATTTGTTTTATCATGATGTTGAAACAGTTTTAATATATTTATGCGTGCCTACTGAAATTTTCACTTTGCACATTACTTGGTGTAGTAATATACTTTAAAAGACAAAGTTCTAAGCCTAAAAGGTGGAAAGGCTGAAAACTGTTTGCCGGCTGCTAACTTGGGTATTACCCCAAGGGAGAGTTAGAGATGGGTCTGGACTGAAGTTTTCGTAGTTAAACAGGAAACAATTTAATCTAAAGTTGGAGGCCACTGTATCTAGTAATTATTAAACAAAAAAGGGCAGATACAGAAAACCCTTTCCTAGTTGTTAATTCTAAATTTTTCTGTTTAAATTCTTTGATCAACTTACAGCATAATCCATTAGAAACATTTGTAACAGGTATTTTTACAAAAGACTACTTGTGCGATAACACGTCTATTTCATAACAAATAATCAAATCAAATAACAACCATATCTAACAATTAAATTGTATCACAGATACTTTAGTTGTGACTATTTGAACAAGAGTTCTTTACATATTTGTTATCTTTATGAATGTCAGATCTGGCAGCCATTTACAAAGGTAACGTTTAATTTAAAAAACTGACATTTTAAGCAATCTTAATACAAATCCTATTTTGTTACTAATTAGATATAGTTTTGTTTAGGCTTCTCGTAAGTGAAAGAGCTTCAAATATTACAAAAATTTGACTACTAATTTTTCTTTTACAAAATATATGTAGTTATGAAAAATTGGTAATATTAAGTGGTATTACGGCTTTCAAAAACGGATCTTGGGAACTGAAATGATGAGGTTTTTACAGCAAGTATTTTGGCTATACGTGAAGAAGGTGGTTGTTTAATAAATCCGGTGAAGGATTCAGCAAAAGTAATGGACTCACCTTTAATCCACAGGTCACCAACTGTTACCTTTGTGCAGGATATGATCAGGTTTCAATTCATCCTCTGCTGTTCACTTGCAGGTATTGCATTCAAAGGGCTCCAGATTGACTCTAAATTGTGGTATAATTACCCTGAGGGTTTTTGTGCTGAAAGAATATAAATAGGCAATAGCAATACAGTACTATTGTATTGTATGATTTATTAATCAGAAAGTTATAGAAGTTCAGTTACATTAAAAACACTATCTGCCTATTGTTGAATAAGAGTCATACTCTTGCAACAGGTATTTGTACTACCTGTGGAGACTGGGAAGTACAGGAAATTGGATTTAAAAAGAAATTTCCTTCCTCGTGAAAAAGACCTCATTACTTATGATACTGAAGCATCATATCATTATGCAGTTGATTTCATTCTATATCAGCAGAGGTATATATTTTGGTTCAGTTAATATTTTTATTTTGTGATTTTTGTAGTAATATTCCAAAAATGCTAGTATAATAAGTGGTGTATTTTTACTAGCTCTTATCTTTAAGTTATTTTTTATTTTGATTTTGTAATTCTTATTGCAAAATAATGACTCATATATTTATTTAATTAAATATACATTGATGAATTTAAACTTCTAACAGCATTGACTTTTGAAACATTGACGGACAATAATATAAGAATGGAAAACAGTGGTCAAAATATTGCTGTAATCCTTTTAAGAAAAGTGGTCATTGAATTTCCAAAGATCTTAGAAAGGTGACATCATAGATGACTTTAGATCATAGATTATTGGATTGTTTTTATAAATATGTGCTTCTTGCCGACTGCAACTAACTAAGCAAAAACCTGTAGAATCGGATGATGCTTAGGTTACTGTAAATCAAAAGTAGTATAACCAACTTGTAATACCAGGTTATAGTGAGGATGACCAATATTTGGAGGTAGATGTCGGATTAGATTATTTAAATGCCTCATTAATGTCCGTAGGATAGAGTAAGTGCAAGGGTATCAAAAAATATTGCAAGGAAAAAGTTGCAAAAACAAAATACTACATCAATGATTCTTTCTTCCAAATAGAAGAAAGTGAAAATAATGAGGAATGTATGTGTGATGATTTAGACACAGAAATAATCAATTAACTCGAAGAAAATGTTAAGACTGCTAGTGAAAATTTTCAAATTTTGGCTATTGTATCAAAAAGTTGGTCCATAATTAAAATTGAAAAAGAGTTTATTGGTGTTAGTAACTAATTCACAAGAAAAGCGAGAAAACTACAAATAGATATTTTGTCCATTCCAGATCCAGAACCTGGTAAAACACTGCTCAAGGAAACAACTATGCTAGTAAATGAATTTTACTGCAGCGATGATGTTTGGAGGCAGATACCTGAATTAATGGATTATGTTTCACTTGGTAAAAGTAACTGTAAATCTTTGCGTGTCCAAAAAAGATTAATCTTAGGAAACCTGCAAGAAATGTTCAGCTATTTTAAGTCTAAACATCTTGATCTTAAAATTGGCTTATCAAAATTTGCAGAGTTAAGACTAAAAAAGTGTGTTCTCGTCGGTGCTAGTGGCACACGTTCAGTATATTTCTGTACAACACACCAGAATGTTAAATTGCTTCTTGCTAGAGGTAATTTAAATACAAATTACCTGATTCGAATGATGCTTTTGGAACTTACAAGAAATGTATTTCCAAAATTATGTGAAATCCTCTTTCATAACTATTCTTTTTGACTGAATGTGATTACTGCCTACAAATAAGTAAGATGATAGATAATGTTACAGTCAAACAATGGATCACTGTCGACTGTTTTACTTTTGACACAATAACAAAACCAACTGAGGAGTTTGTTCAAGAATTGTCTGACCAATTAATTCAACTCAAGAGACACTTTCATAGTGAAACAGTAATCAGTATTTTTTAAAAAAAGAAGATACTTATCAATGAGTTCGAAGCAGTGGTAACTTGCAATTTTGCCGAAAATTACTCATTTGTTCTACAAGACGAAGCACAGGCATTCTACTGAAACAACTCGATGGCAACTGTGCACTCTTTTGTTGTTTAGTATAAAAAGAATCGGGAAACTGAAACAAATGTCCTATTTTATAAGAGTTTTGTATTTATTTCAGCTTGGTTAAGCCACAACACAGTCCCAGTTATGTTTGTCAAAAAAACTTATGACAACTTTCCCTATTTTGAAGAAGTCTTATCGAAATATGACGCTGAAGATGGATGTTGAAAGCCAAAACGTAGGAAATAGGAAAGTGCCATGCTCACTGTCTAACTAGGGCTCTATTCCTGGCAGAGGGCATGGGCTGGGTTGTAAGCTATAACTAACACAAAAACAAACAGAATAGGGTGCAGTACGATACTGGGGAAAGGTAAATACTTCAAGGGAATACGTAGAAGTCCCAAGAAATTTAACCCAAAAATATGATTGATAAACAACCTGTATGCCAGTACCAAAATAATGATATAACTGTAAGAAAGACTTGATTAATAAATAAATAAGGAACATTTCAAACTAAAATAAGTGCCAAGTCAGAAATATAAATTTACCAAAAATTTATATTCATAATAATACACTACTCTGTTTTTATCTATTTACATAACCTGCTCTTTTGTATGACACTGGATTTTTAGTTTTGTAAACAGAATCCTTCACTTTATTATCTCAAAGCACAAATAATTTGATCTCAAACCTTAGTAACTTTTTACTGGTTCAAAAGTATTCAAAAGAATTTTAACTATTGAAATTGTTCCTGTATCAATTTACTTTTTCAAAAATCAATACCAAGTAAATAAACAAAGATAATTGACAAATTAATTTTTATTTACTCAATTTCCTTTTCTTTTATTCAAACACATTTACATAAATGGAGAAAAGTTTTCAGATATATATTTACAAGAAAAATATAAACTATTCTCTTCAGCTTCAAAAATCTCATAATGAACTCGTCATATAAACCTAATTCATCAAAACATCAAATATGCAATTGGAAAATTGTTAGTTCTCATTTGTTTCTAAATTTCCTTTCATCATTTGCATTAAAGCTTGACATAAATTATTATTTCACAAAAATAACTGATGTTGCTGTAAATTGATTTTCAACTTTCTTGAAACAAAAGTACTTTCACCTAACCTTTATCATTCAAAATATGCTTTAAGTGAAATGGAATGCAAACCTCTATACAAAATCAATCCGTTGTTCTCTCGTTTGCACCTTTTATTTAAAGTATGATCACGCATATTCTTAAATTAGTTTTTTTTTAATGAGTTATGCCATAACTTTTGTTATCAATTTCTACTCTGTACCATCTTGTTTGAGCATTGACAAGGGTATCACTCCAAATCACAACTAAATTAACTAGGCCTTTCTCAAAGGCAATGGTGCATTCATATTTTACATATGCCCTCTTCTTCCATGCGAACCGGCGAGACCATAAGTCGATTGATTGAGGGCTGCACGAAAGTCTCGAATCCCCACAATTGCAAACTACATAGGACTCCTATCGAAAGGATGCGCAGGGTAGCTAACCTAAGATCAAATGCCAGAGAAGAGTAAATAAATTTCGGGTACATATAATACTAGCACCTAAACATAGACAACACACATCACTTTAATTTACTCGAATTCTGAAGTACATAAATCACCCCGGGTCTGAGGATTTACCTTGAGATGTTGGGGTTTGTTTCCTGTGCATATGAACAAGAGTGGTGGCCAGCTTGTGTGTTTTCAAAACATGTTAATGAAGAAGAAATAAGGGTTGTATTTCTGCATCCAATTGGTGCCCTTCCCTTTTCTTTACTTATCCAAGGAGGAAGGATATTTTGACTGTGTTGAAGCACTTCATCCTTTGCAAAGTAAATCCAAGTACATCTACTGGAGGAACATACCAATTGCAGTAGGATGAAATGAAAAAAAAGTCAGGCAGATTCTTGCTAAGAAGGAAATAAACTATTTTAAATTATGGAAGTGATTGTGTAGGTAATTTAATATTATTAACTCCGAGTGTCATTGGGTTGTTTTTATTTAAAAGTGATGTTTGCAAAAATGGTATTGTTATTTGCTGTTATCTATCTATTTCTTACAAAACCGCAGATAGGTACTTATGTATGCTATTTTTTCTGTATATTAGACTGTAATCTTAAACTTGCTAAGTAATATAGAAAAATAAGATAAATTTAAAAAATACCATATTAAGTTCCACTTGCAAGCAGTAGATAATGAGTGCCAATCATGTAGGCATGATCTATGCAATTTTTATGTCTACATCATGACAAAAAAATCAATTTAAATATGTTACTATTGGAATACCATCATGAAATTTGGTATACTTGTAGCCTAGAGTACTCTTTAAACAGTACTTTTTTTTTCAAAAAAATTAAAAATTCCAATTTTGAATTTTTTTAAAATTAGGTTTTTAAGTTTCTTTTTTAAATTATTTGATGCAACTTGCCATTTTATATATTTTGTGAAATGTCATAAAAAACTGAATAAAATAGTTTGAGGATCTACAGCCGATTAAAAATTTATAACTTGAAAACTGATGGTAAAAAAATAGAATTTTGTAGTTTTCTTCTTCATGTTAGGTACTAGTGACATACCAAGAATAACAAAGATCTGAAACCTTCACATATAATTAATTACTTATTGGTTGATTTCACATGGAATTACCCCTGAATTACTGCTTATCGTAGGATTTGTACTTGAAAAATTAGATTTTGTTCCCGGTACTCAAGCAACTGTTTTAAATCTAAATAACTTATCTTTATCTACAGATAATGAAGATGTTTATAAACCTGTACCTGTATATAACTTTTCGGGTTATAACTTAAAAATTCATTTGGCTCCTTTCTTGAAAGAATTGATTAAAAAATTTCTAGAAATTGTACTGATGAACAATTATTTAAAAGTGCCGTTGAATCGTTTTCTGATAGTGCTTTAGCTTGGTTTTGCAACATTAGACACCAAATCTATAGTTGGCCAGAACTAGTAGAGCTTTTAAAAAAAGATTTTGCCGTCTTTGATAATGACCATAAAATTTTATTTCAATTTGTGCTCATTTTCAAACTCCAATTGAAACTCTCTTTTATTATGTAAGTACAAACACTATTTAACTAGCTAGATAAAAAAGTTGATGAACCAGAAATTTTGAGTCAATCTTTTATTTAAATGCCTATTCAAAAAATAGATTCTCTCTCATCTTAAGTACTTAGTTGCCATTCTCTACAAGAAGTAAAATTTAGATTAGAAAAATACCATCCTTCAGTAAAACTGCATTCAAAATCTTCTCAACTAAACGTGTTTTACTGTAGTGATTTCCTCGCAACTCTAATAATTTTTCTTCTCCAATTTTGAATACTGAGGTAACTAGTCCCACTGATTGTTAGAATTGCTGAAAAGATGATCGTACGTATCTAATTGTACCGAATCTTTAAGTATCTTTTGTGTTGTGGAACACCAAATGTTTATAAAAATAAATGTCCATGTTGTAATGTTTCGCAAAACCGTCAAAGGAACATTTTTTCAGGATGTATGCGCTCCTCTTTTATAAAATCGCCCACCACCAACACGACAAAACGACAATTAACGCACAAACTAAATTTAAATTCTACCTTACTTTTACCTCTGTTATCGAAAAGTGTTGATCCAGTTCCTACTAACACCTTCAATGAGAATTTCTATTCCTTCAATTGAATTTTGTCTTACAACTCTACTTGAATGGTCGAATTGGTTAAAAACCGTAGGTAGCATCCTAATTCTCCTTTTGCAAAGCTTAAAACTAAACCTTTTGATAGCCACTTCTATTGCGTCTCTTACTGTTGATGCTATGTTAGACAGCATATCTAATTGCTCTTTGATTAATTTTACAGGCTTATGCCCAAAACCTCAAAATACCACTATGATTGTCACTGATTCGAGTCAGGTTAATATTACTGGATCTATTAAATTAAAAGTTCATAAAGAATCTTTTGAACGTGAAATCAAATTTTTAATTGTACTTACTTTAATATACTTTTTTCTTTTGGGAGATTTTGCCATCTTTTCAACTTATAATTAATTTTTTTTGTATTTTACCTGGCGAGCTAGCCTTAAGAGAAACTGTAGTGTTCTCTTGGGGTCTTTATTCGAGGGGATTAAATCAAAGTCGAAGACCATTTCACATGTTTAATTTACTTGTCACTTTAAGGTGCTGTACAACTATTACATCGGAAGGTTAGACTTATAATCAATCTTATTCTATATTAATACTTAACTGCTAACAATGATTTTGCAACTATGCTTATTTACTAATTCAAATTACACCTAGCCTAGAGTTCGTTGCACGTGTACTTCCTGATTGTCTTCCTGTACAACTTCCGCACTTTTCACTTCCTATACAAGTCACTCACCTTTTAAATGCTTAAACTTAATACAATGTAATAACTATAAATTATTCGGCTATTACACCATCACACCTCCACGGGTGCACTAAAAATTTTTGTTTTTCAAATAAAATTTTCTAAATTACAATACGTTATATAATTTTGTCCTATTCTTATGGATTTCTACTAACTTATTATCTATCTTAACTATAACATTAGGATTCTTATCTAAAACTACTTCATATGGGCCTACAAATATTGGATCTCTTTTATTAAGAGATGTATTCTTAATCAACAACTTATCTCCTAATTTATAATTAACATGCTTAGTTTTGATATCAAACTTATGCTTTCTTTTACTTTTGGATTGTAATAAATTATATCTCGCTTCATTTCCAGCGACTTGCAATCTATACTTTAGTTCTGCTGGATAATTATCAAAATTATAAAGTGGGTCTACTGAGTTTACTACGTTTGACGGTATTTGGTTAATTTTCCCAAACACTAATTCATGCGGGGTATATTTAGTTGCAGTATGCACTGATTTATTGTATGCAAAACACCAATAAGGTATCCAACTGCTCCAATTATTTGAATACTGCGGACATTGGATCCTTAAATATGCTGCTAAATTTTTATGTGAGTTTTCGAGCGCACCGATAGTTTCGTGATGATACGCTGTTGAATTTAATTGTTTTATATTTAATAATTTGCAAGTTTCCTTAAAAATCTCCGACATGAACTCTGAACCTTTATCCGTTAAAATTTCGCGTGGGATGCCGTATCGTAAAATAAAATTCTCGACAAACGCTCTAGTTACACTTTCAGTCTCTTTATTTGGTAATGGATATGCTTCTACAAATTTACTTAAATCACACTGTAGTGTCAAAATGTACTTGTTTCCATTTGCATCTGGTTGCAATGGTCCAACTAAATCTAAAAAAACTTTTTCGAAAGCTTCGGAAGCTGTGGTTGTAATTATCATCGGCTGTTTGCTAATATTTGAATGTTTATGTCTTTGACATTCGTCACATTTTAATAAATGTTTCTACATCCTTTCGCATACTTGACCAAAAATAGTATCGCTTTATGTTATTGTATGTTCTATTGATGCCCGCGTGACCTCCGTAGGCAATAAATGAAAATCATTAATGATTAATCTTTGCGTTTCTGAGTTTTTAATATTAGTGACTTCCCTAATCACACTAATTCGTATGTCATTTTTTTAAGTAAATTGCGGCCGGCTTTACAGTTATTTAAAATGACTTCGATTCTTCGTTTTTATAATAATAAATTCCGGAATTGTAAATTTCTACGAAGAAATTGCAGGTCTCTCAACGACGCTTCGAAGGCTGACGCTGATCGAGATCCTTGCTTCAAATAAATTATATTTTTACTCCTATCATAAATTGATAATGCATGCATGTAAACAAAATTATTTCCTTTATTGGATTTAATGATTCTGTTAAACTCCTCCTCTGATACAAATCGTAATTCTGTTGCATCCTTCGGATGCTTCAAAAGTTCAACAATGTTGGGGTGATCAGTCCCATCATCCTTTGATGCTTTTCATTCGACTTGAGAGTCGCCTAATTTTCTACTTTGGGCTCTTGTTGTTACATATACTTTTTCGTGAACCGCTCGCTCCATATTCTTTAAATAATCTGAATCTATAATAATTCTAAATAAAGCGTCCGCTGTCACGTTTTCTGTACCCCTAATATACGTTATTGTAAAATCATATTCTTCTAATGTTAACCTAAATTTTGTTAATCGACTAGATGGATTACTCATACCAAATAAGTATACTAACGGTCTATGATCCGTTAAAATTTGAAATTTTTGCCAAATAAGTATGGTCTAAATTTTTCACTGCCCAAACTATAGCTAATAACTCTTTTCTATTGTACAATAATTTATTTCGGCTTTGTTAAGTGCTC